>JAMZAV010001737.1:0-253541 GCA_024449915.1 Sweltsa coloradensis
TCTCCGGATATTAGGTCCCTGCGGCGCTGCGTCATGTTGGGAGGCCTAGCAGCACCCCACTTTGTTTTTTCAAAAATTTCATTAACAGAATTATTTAGTGCTTAATTAGTGCTTCGATCCACACGAAATCCACACAATTAGTGCACTTTCCGGTTATCGGTCCCTGCACGGCGCTCGCGTCTGTTGGGGGTGCATAGCACCCCTACTTTGTTTATTTTGCAAAAAATTCTTTATACAAGATACTTTAGTGCCTATAAAACGAAATGCTTTCGATCCCACCTGAAAAAATAAATCACCAACAATAGTGCAACTTCCGGTTTGGTCCCTGCGAACACCGCAGCGTCTGTGGGGGTGACAGCACCCCCACTTTGTTTTTTTTCAAAAAATATCTTTTACAGATATTTAGTGCCTAATTAAGTGACTTTATGATCCAAAAGAATCCCATATTAGGGCACTTTCCGGTTTGGCACCTGCGGGAGGGCGACGGGAACACCCACCCCCCGGGGCGGCGGGGGTGGGACGTCGCATGCGGGGTGACATGCAAGCACACCCCCAATCGTCTTGTTTGAAAAATTATTTTCCAGATATTTAGTGACTTAAAATATAGTTCTTTCGATCCCACCGAATCCACTAAACACAATTTAGTGCATTCCGAGGTTTGGTCCCCCCCCTGCGACGCCGGCGTTCTTGGGGGGGGCGGGGGGGTGAGGGGTGCAGCAACACCCACCACCACGTGTTATTTTTTCAACAAATTCTTTTTCACAGATACTTAGTGCTAATTAGTGCTTCGATCCCACCGAAAACCAACAATTAGTGCACTTCCGGTTTGAATTTGGTCCTGCGGCGCGGGCAGTCGGTGGGGTGAAGCACCCCCACTTCGTTTTTTCAAAATTTTCTTTTAAGATAGTAGTGCTTAATATATGCTTTCGATCCCAACCCGAATCCTACAATTAGGTGCACTTAGGTTTGGTCCTGCGGAGCGGCGTCTGTTGGGGTGCAGCACCCCACTTTGTTTTTTTCAAAAATTTTCTTTTACAGATATTTAGTGCATTAATAAAGTGCTTTCCCCACCCCCCCCGCCCCCCCGAATACCACCGAAATCCCACCAATAGGCACTTGCCCGGTCTTCTGGATCCCTGCGACAGAGGCGTCTGTGGGGGTGCAGCACCCACTCACAATGATTATATTTCCCAAATATTACTCTTTACATGTATTAGTGCTTCAATAGCTGACGGATTATGTGAACTATTAGGAGGTTTGTGAAAGAAGCGTCGAAATTTGGCGAAAACACTTATAATACTCATTTCCTGATCACAATTGCCCAAGAGAGGAGCCTAATAAAAAGGTCACATGGTTGGGGGCTTGGAGGGGTGGAGGTCAAACCATGGGGGGGGGGTGAGGGGAACTAAAACAAAAAAATCATACAGCGAGAATTTAATAATAACAACACTCAAATTTTTGGAATAATCGTTTGCTTACGGGTTTGCATAACAAAAAAAAATTCATACTTTGACCTTACTGTTTGAAATATTACAGATTGATGTGAACCGTTTGACCTTAATAACTAATTTTGTGTGTAATTGAAAGAAAGGTATCAGTGTTGACCACTCGTTTTGTCACAAACGATACCGGAACACCAAGAATTAAAAGAAAAAGGAGTTTGTCGTTGCCTTGGGGTAGAATATTATAAGTTTCAGAACTTATAGGACCTATAGAAACAGGAATTAACGACCCTGCAGAGTACTCATTATTATCAGGATTTGTGAATAGGAAGCATGAAATTTTGAGTACATATAACTTTTATAATAAATATTCTGACAAATGAGCCAACGAGGACGGCCTCAAAAAAATAACTACTCGGTTTCAGGGGTTGGGGGAGGGGGGTGTTCTCCAAACATTGGGGGTGGGGGGTAAAAACAAAATACACATACTCAGAACGAAGATAATATATGAAAAAATCAGATTTTAATATCGGGCGTAAAGTTGTCATAACTGAAAAAAGAATATTGACCTCACTTGTAAATATACCCAGCTAATGTGACACTTTTGAATCTCTTAATAAACATAATTGTGTCTACATTGTAACAGATATGAAACGTATGACACACTCCGTTCGTTCACAATTTATTAATACTAGAACAAGGACAATTAAACCGTACCAGATGGGTTTGCGATGCCTCGGGGGTCAGATAATTTAAGGACCTATGGGCATAATGAAACGCAGGAATTTGACCCAAACTACCGTAAACACATTCGGGACATTCTGAATGAAGCCATGAATTTTGGGCTCAATCACTAATAATGATATTTTTGAATAAAGTGCAATAGGAGGCCTTACAAAATGTTCAAACCTAGGTGGTCGAGAGGGAAAGTCAACATGGGTGTGGAGAAAAAATCAGACGGCAGACGAAATATAATAACAAAATTCAAATTTGTGAAAAATCGTGCTTAAAGTTTCACATAACTAGAAAAAAATATAAGTAACCATACTGAAAATACTATTGGGGTATGTGCCTTTAGCCTTTGGTTACTTTGATTTGGGTTCTCATTTAAAGAAAATAATGTAAATGTGATTACATAGTACCAACTCCATGGTGTGACCAGTAATTAGTTTATCACAAATATCCCTAGAATAAAAGTATAGGGCATTTTCAGCACACGGATAATCAATACCCCTCATAAATAGCTTTTAGTTACGGTATCTTATTTATTACTTCCATACAAAAAACACATTTTATTCTTATTCCGTTAAACAAGAAACTAACTTTTTACACGCTACTAGATCACTACATAATACCTCTATGGCCTTCAAGCCTCTGGGATGCCACTCTAGGTCTTCCTACTCCTTATGAGATAGAGATATCTCATAGGCCTCCCTTACATCTTGGTAGTCTCTCTACTCTGGAGCACGCTAGGTCACTTTCTAACTTCCTTGAGATTGCAAGTATATAAGCCTCACTCTCACATCTAGAGTAGCCTTACTCTATCTCGGGGAATGCCACTACTAGACGTCTTTCATACTTTGGAGATTAAGTCCTATAGGCATCTCTTCCTCTAAGGTATGGCTCGACTAGGCACCCCGAAAACATACAAAATTCTCTAGGGATGCCAATCTAGGGACTTCTACTTTGGCGACCTAGATCATTATAGGCCGTCTCTCACTATCTAGGTAGCCTCTATCTATCTCTGGGGATGACACTAATAGGTCTTTCTACTTCAGGAGATATAAGTCTATAGCCCTCTCTCCTCAAGGTATGCATAATTATATCTTCTGGGGTCGTTACTATAGGTCTTTCTACTCTGGCAGATGAACCATTTCTAGGACCTCTCTAACTTTAGGTATAGCTTCTCTATATCTCTGGGGATGCCACTCTAGGTCTTTCCTACTTCTGGAGATATAAGCTCATATAAGCCTCTCCCACACTCTTAGGTAGGCCTGCATCCCTATCTACTGGGGATGCCACTCTAGGGTCTTTCTACTTGAGAGAAGATCTATGGGCCTCTCTGATCATCTAGGTATGCTATCATCTCTGGGGCTGCCACTCGGTTCTGGACTTCAAGGCCTCTCTTCCTCCTCGAGTATGCCTCATTACACATACTGGGGAGGTTACTCTAAGGTCTTTCTACCTTTCGGAGAGACGAACTTCAAGAATTCTATACCTCCTAAGGTATGCCGATAACTACATCTGGGGGATGCCACCTAGGTCTCTTCACATACTTGGAGATGAGTCTATAAGCCCTCCTAACCTCGGGTACGACCTCTTATTCACGAGAGAATGCCAGTCATAGGCTTTTACTACGTTGGGAGATGAGCTCTAGCAGCCTCTCTAACCTCTAGAGTATTGCCTCTCTACT
Organism: Sweltsa coloradensis; assembly: GCA_024449915.1. Classification (NCBI taxonomy): domain Eukaryota; kingdom Metazoa; phylum Arthropoda; class Insecta; order Plecoptera; family Chloroperlidae; genus Sweltsa; species Sweltsa coloradensis. The sequence continues at coordinate 3,856 of JAMZAV010001737.1, forward strand.
TCTGGAATGCCCACTCTAGATCATTTATCTACTTGGGGGCAGATGACTCTATAGGCCTCTCTACCTTCTGGACCGATACCTCTAGCTAAAAGATGCCTTTTACCTAGGGAGATGACTCTCATGACCATACTTTATCTCTTAGGGCTGCCTCATAAGCCTCTCCATCTCTCAGGGAGTGGACACTACTAGGTCTTATTTCCTCCTGTCATGGAGATACCACTCTTAGACCGTTCTATCTATGGAAGAATGAACTCTCTAGGCTGCCCATCTATAGGCACCTCTCTTGCTCTGGAGATGTCCTCTAAAGATCCTATATTAGTACAACTGGGGGGATGTCTCTCCAGGGAACTCTTTACCTTAGGCGAAGATGCCTCAACTACACCTTCTAACCTCTGGGTGATGCCTCTAATCTCTGGCAAGAATTCCTATTCGGTGGCGTTTGATATTGTTCCCACTCACCCCCACCCCCCCCACACCCCCCCCCACCACCCCCACCCCCCCACACAAACCACAAACCAGTGGACTTGTAATTCAGGCCTACTCTTGTATTTAAACAGAATAGTAGATTAAGTGTTTGGAGCCCAAAACTAAATAGCTTCTATCACAAAATCCTGAAAAACGTAAGGTACTCTGGGTATCAAAAATTCACCTTTTATCAATAGGTCAAAGGTACATCGACAAATAATTTATCCCAAGCAAACGGGACACAACCAACATTTGTACTTATAACACTAGACATAGCGGGTAAATTTGTGTGAAAAAAACGAAGTGTTCTACACGATACATTTCCTTTCAAGGATAACACAAATTGTGTTAGATATTAAAGGTCAAGTGTCAAATAAGCTAGGTATAATCTTAAACCAAGTGGCGGTCAAGAATGAATTTTCATAGTATGCAAACTCCCATTTAACAACACTAATCCAAATATTAAGCTCTCATGGATAGTAATTGGGCAACTATGGTAATATTTTGTCCCCCCCCCCCCCACCCAAACCCGAAAACCAGTGGACTTTGTGTAGGACCTCCTCCTGGCAATTGATCCGAATATATCCTATAAACTGTTTGATCAAATTTCATGTTCTATATAACAAAAATCCTGAATAAATTAAAGCGTAATTGGGTCATAATTTCCGGTTCATAGGTCAAAGGTCATGAAAAATTACCCCAAGGCAAAGACAAACCCATTACTTTCACTTTTCAATTACTCGCTCTTCCTTAGGGATAAATTGTGTTTTGATTGCATTTTAGACAAAAAAATTGGTAACAGATACATTCCTTTCAATACACATCACAAAATTAGTTACTTAAAGGTCCAAAGGTCACATAATCTGGTAATATTTATACATTGATGTCAAGTATGAAATTCATTTAATAGTTATGCAAACATTAAGAAACTAATATTCCAATTATTCTTTAGTTGCATAGTATGACTATCGCGGTAGGGAGTGGTATTTTCTCAGTTTCCCACACCCACCACCAATGTTGACCCCCCCCACAAAACCCCAAACTAGTGGATTTTTTTAGCCTCATCTTGGCAATTTGATACAGAATATAATATAAGTGTTGATCAAACAATTTCGCTTCAATCTTCACACAAACCCATAATTGTTGTTGAAATTTCGACTCTAATCGATTGACTTAGTGAAGTTCCATCTCAACCCCAGGCAATCCCTATAATGTAATGCAATGTCATAACACAATCGTCGGTACAATTTAAGCAATTATGTGAGTTAACATTTAAAAAAAATACAAATTCTCGAGGAAAAAAATATTTACAAAAAACTTTTTATTTTATAAAATATCACTACATTGCTGTAAAATTTGAAGGCTATTTGCCGTTAAATTCTAGGAAGATAAATATGCTTATATGGAAAACCCTCCCTAACAAACTTTTAGCAATATTTGCAGAAAAGAATCGCATCAGAACACACGTCTAAACGTGACATTTGGGAGACAACGGTTTAAAAAAACTATAATGCATAAATCTTGTGCATTCCAATACCAGGAAAAATACTGAAACCAGAGAAGAAATATCCGCACCGGAATGTCGGGGACCCTACCTTGAACCCATCCAGCATTGGGTTAGCGCCAAATCAACCCTTACCCCTCATCGTTTACAAAGCGTCCTGGATCCGCCCCTGTTCAGGCTGCTTAGCTACTGTTGAGATTGATGTAAAATATGTATTATTATTTAATTTATTTATAGTAGTTATTTATTTATTATTTATTAATTTATGATATTACAATGGCCACAACTGTATTAGCAATGGAAACACATTATCTTTGATCTAATGTGGCATACTAGAATCAATTGTTTCGTAGTTGGATGAGGTAGCCCGAGCGTAGCGAGCGAAGCGAAGATTCCATACTCACTACATCTGGAGAGAAAAAATCCGGAATGCTTTTTTTTTTTTTTTTTCTTCTCTTTTTTTTTTTTTTTCTCTGTATTGGTGTGTTTGTTAACACGATTCCGGCACATAAACCGATACTCCGATTGCGATGAAATTTTATGGAGACATTTTGAAATATCTCTGAAATTAGAACTGCCACCGTTTTTGAGCGCACATCGGCGATTTGTTATTACATTCATAAAACAACGCAAATTTAACGATTTTTTTCGATTTTGTAAAAAATCTTCATTTCAGATTATAAACACCTACATGCTTGATCCACGATTGTAATGATTTATTTTACAGAACTTAATTTTATGAAATATAAAGATATTTGTAGTGAAAAATTGAGCGTAATCGAAAAATTATTTCTCATGAAAATTCACAAAAAATTATTTACGGTTTTTGCTTTTCTAAAACAATTCTTGTTGACTAATAAACACCGACCATGCTATTGATCTCTATTGTAATGATTTTAACAAGAACCTAGTAATTTCGTGAAGTAATACTATTCGGTGTTAAATTTGAGGCGCAATCGAATAATTATGCACTCTATACAAATTGCAACTTGTACACGATTTTTTTCTTTATTTAAAAAATACGATTAATTAAAAAAATTAAGTGAATTTTTTATTGTATTTACTTAATAGTAAAAATTAAAGGTAAATTTTTACTTACATTTATATGTTAAATTCTAAAAAACATCTTCGACCTAAGTAATGATTTTTTAACAGAACAACAGAAAATCGCCTGACGTAACAACATGGCCATATCTCACTGCCACCACTATTACGCTCATCACAACAAACGCCGGCGGGACCTTAAGCGTTTCCATAGGCATGCACACTCATTGTGCGGACTATGAAGATTGTAACGGCGCTTAAATATCGAGGCGTCAGAGACGCACTATCAAAATTAAATTGTTAAACACCAATGAACATGCATATTAAGAATAAACACAATAGAAGTAGAAATAGTACAACATAGGACTTTAAGATCGTTTATCTTAAATATAATAAATGTAGCTATAAGTGACATATTATCAAATAGAACACATATTGGTAACCAGGTTGGGGAAATCATGGTATATTTTTATCATGAAACAGACTAGTAATCTGATAGATTTAAATGTACGTGCTAATCGAACAAATTGAATACAACTAGGGAACACGCCCAAAGCTCGTTGTTAAAACGAACAGTGAGTAGAGCCATGTTGTAAGTACCCGTTACATTACGTTCTCTTCCCCCTACCTTGGGCTACCTAGCCTATCATAGGCAGAGAGGCGCCAATATGACCTACAGTTGGACCGCGCCCGTCCCAACGCCTATACCAACTAAACTTTAAAAACTAATATTATGACAGAAAATCTAATTATCAACTTAAAATGCAAAACAATTGTCATTCCAGCGACCATCACCACATGAACATCAGCCCACTCGTACCACTACGACTCTATGGCGGTGTATTCCCCAATAGTCTAGTTGGCTAAGGCGCCCTGTAGCCGAATATGTGAAAGAATGAGTTCAATTCATGGATCGAGGAAAGATTTGATAATTCTAGAGATGTATTTTTTAAAAAATAATGAAACATGATTGAAAATGCAAATATAAAAGCAGTGTTGTCATTCATCTGTGGCAATAGGCCCTTACTATGGTAAACATCGCCAAGTTACGAAATATGCTGAAATATTGCAAGGTCTTACTCAATCTTACGAGCGATTGTGAGGATACCTTGAAGATTGCAACATTCGACAGACCTAGCATGGGCACGGCATTCCACGGCCATGCGCGAAATAATAAACAAAAAATAGTATTTCAAAATCTAAACATCTGTTACCGATTTAAATTACTTAGTTCTCACCCCTACCCTCTAGGCCTACATAGCCTATCATAGGCTAGAGAGGCGCATTATGACCTTACAGTGGACGCGCCGTATACCCAGTATGCCAAACTAAACTATTTAAAAAAAACTAATATTTATCACGAATATATTATCAAACACTCTAAATGCATATGTCCCGGGTATCACACATATGACTACTCTCACGCGTCTAAACTACGACAGTTGGCCGGTTTCCCTGCGGCTAGTGGCTAAAGCGCCCCCTATATAGCCGAAATATTGGGAACGACGCGGTTCAATGCCCTGGTCGGAAAGATTTTGTAATTTCGAATATTGATATTAAACAAAATATTAAACATGTTTTTGAAATGCAATATAACGCAGTGAAGTACATCATCAGGTCGGCATCAGAGGCCTACTAATGTTTAGAACCAGAGCCAGTACGAAATACGCTGAAAAAACATTGCAAAGAGTTTAACTCAAAGCTACCGAGCGCGAATACTTGGGGGAGAAACTTTGACTGTTAAACAGTTCGAGACAGACCCATTGAAAATGGACACCGGGCATTTCACTGCCAGGTAAATCACAACAAACAAAAAAAATATCTGTTCAAAATCTTAAAACATGTCGTTTTAAAATAATTACATATACATGAAAGCCTATTTTCAGTTATTACTTATCTTCTTGTATGTTTAAATCCGCAATGATCAATTAGCTGATCTTTGTTAGACCAGGTCCAATAAACTCGATACCGGAGTCCGTGTAAAATTTCAGCGCAATCTGTTCAGCGATTCGGCTGATTTTATAACGCCACACACACACACAACACACGCACAGACACGCAGAAAAACGATAAGGGCCGTTATTTAAGTACGAAAGGAAATCAACTCCGTCGCTACACGCTCACCCTGGTCACACCAACTACGCTCAACTCCGTATCAATAATCTGACAACAGTATTAAGTTCGCATATAAATTAATTTTTACTGAATATTACTTTTTAACTCGATTTTTTTTTTTTTTGCTTAACTCTAGCTTATGTATAAGATTTATGGTGAACTAAAGGAAAAAAACTGTACCGTCGGCTGTGACTCGACGGTGACGAGACAGCTATCAAAAGCAGTAGGGGTTTATAATAACACATTACACATACCTACCTGTATGACGAGCGTGAGCGCAGCGACACACGTATAGTCATTTCCCAAACGGCTAACTCGATAGGGCCTTGGCGTGTGACCATGTCTGTATGTTAAATCACACACTAACAAAAACTATGTAAGAAATACACCAACTCTTACACCAATCAATAGAATATGAATCGCCCTTTTAACGATTAGCAGAGCCAGCTCTGGGCCAATTCTACCCCAGCCCAGACGGAACGTCTCTTAATTTTTCACACCTTGACGCTGGAGGAATTAACTGATTCTAAGGGTTTCATACACCCCCGGCCGTCCATTTAGCCTGGGGTGTACGCCCTATCTGGTCAACAAAGGGTCTGCTGCGACCACTAATGTTTGTGTAAAGATTATATAGGGAAACGCCAAAGTCAGATTGTTAGACGACCGGGACGTGAGCCATGTAGTTGGTACCGCATAAATTCCTTTTCTTCCCTCTAAACTTAGGACCTCCCCCTAGCCGATCAATGGCGAAATGGCGCATTATGCTGTACAGTGACGTGCCCTATAACACATTTAAAAACTTATAAAAAAGACCCTACAACATATCATCCAAACTCACTCCTATCGCACATATCTCCGTACACCCACAATGTATAATTACCTAACTTAAATCCAATTACATGTTCACGGCGGTACTCAACACGTAGGCTCTCTCACTCTCTAAAACGAGTTGGGCGTTTCCACTAAGTATCAACAACTGAAACTGTGAAAATCCACAACAGGATTGTCTAAAAAAAATCATAAAAAAAAGCTATTTACGGATTCAAATATCAAAAAGTCAAAATTCACAAACTCATTGTCGGGAAGGTATTTATTTTTATACCTGAAAACAATACCCAGTTATACAATTAGAGAAATATTTAAATTTTTTGTGAGAGAATATGAGCGAGTATAACTAACTAACACAAGCGTGTAAGATCATGGGCGCAAGAAGTGATATAACAATGACGGTACGACCAACTTCGCTATCAGATACGAGGCAAAAAAAAAGAAGGCGAAAGTCAACATACTCACGCACAACACAACAACAGCTCGGTATGTAGGGAGGTTAACTCCTCGAAACTAGAAGCGAGCTCTGTAGTCGTCGGGAAATTCGAACCACCCCTCCCCACGACGACTGCCACACTACCATCCCACACCCCTTGCCCATGGCCTGGTTTTGACCGCACGGGACATGTCTCTCACTACATCACCATAGGCAACCAAATGACCTAAACCGTTTGTGCACCTTTAATCTCTCAATAAATAAAACAACTGAGTTCAAGACAAGTCGATTACGCATTAATATCCAAGTTGGGAATAAAATAACATGCATATTGTTGTGTTATATCATGAGTGCTTGAAATCCAACAAAAAAAGTGTGTGTTTAAAAAAAAATCCATGAATGTAGGTTTTAAGGGTATCAACGGAAAATTACGACAATTATTGTTAAAAATATGCATGCACACGGCAATGTTCTATTTTTTCAGGAAACAGAATTCTATAATGATATAATATTAAATGTGTATATAATTAACACAGAATAAAATGGCACATTCAAGTCCCTCTTGGAACCCCAAATAATCCATTCGATTCAGTGGGATACCGAACAGCACTAAATTAAGCAACTAAAAACATCTGTAAAAGAAAAAATTTTGAAAAATAAAGGGGGGTGCATGCACCCCCACAACAACACGACGCCGCGTCGCAGGGACCAAACGGAACATTTATACCACCACATCTCCCCCACCCCCCAAACGACCATCCCACACCCAAAAAAGTGCATAATTATGGGATTCGGTGGGATCGAATACGCACTATTAAGCACTAACAACTATCTAAAAAAATAAATTTGAAAAAAAATAAACGTGGGGGTGCTGCAACCCCCCTCCAAAAAAGACACGCACCGCCGTACGCAGGGACCCAAAACGGAAGTGCCCTAATTCGTGGGGATTTATGTAAGGGATCGAAAGCAATATATTAAGCACCTTAAAATATCCTGTAAAAGAACAATTTTGTGAAAAAAATAACGTGGGGGTGCACTGCACCCCCAACAGACACCGCTTCGCAAGGAGACAAACCGGAAAGTGCACCTAATTATGCGGATTCGGTGGGGTGATCGAAAGCACTAATATCAGGCAACTCAATATCTGGTAAAAGAAATTCTTATGTCGTGAAAAAAAACATAAGTGGGGGTGCTGCACCCCCAACAGAGCCCACGCGTCGAGGGACCAAACCGGGAAGTGCAAATACATATGGGAATTCGGGGGAACCGGAAAGCACGAAAGTATAAGCTACTTTTATTCGAGGCAACATGTTTAGAATTAGTGCTCGAAGTGCGGGTTAGCCAGGGAAGTTGGCTACCCCCAACACCTAATTAGTAATTCAATTCCCTAACTACCATAACCCGGCATAATTCTGGGGCCCAACGTGCGCTAGAAAGCACTCAACTTGAGCACTAAAATAGTTCTGTACTAAGTTAACAGAATTAGTGAGAAAGTGGGGGTGCCAAGTTCACCCGCACCTGAAAAGAAGGAATAATCAAGAATCGTTTTTCTAAGCGTGCCGCATTTAAGTCTTCTTTTGAATAAATGTATTCTTCAAAATCTTTATGCGTCAGTTTATAATATAAGGTGACACGGTAAGCAAAGGACAAAAAGAGATTGTAGCATAGACCCTCATGGACAGAGAAGGAGGTACCTTACACTCTATACATGACATTTGGCTGTTTGTTAGTAACAGAAAAAGTTTATTGTCTGTGAACACGAATAGTAGATTCTTTCCAGTGAAATTGGAAGTTTTAAAGATTTAATAGAAAAGAGAAGCAGATGGATCTCCCGCATGTAAAGGTAACAATGAAGAATAAAAATTCAGCACAACTAAACGGCCTTAAAATTAACAAGCTTCGACAAACCACCGTTCAAGAGATTCCATGCATAGTAGTCAACGAAATGGCATAGCAATAGTCCGGATTATTGGACGGATCTAATTCCCCATTCTTTCTTGTGGGGATTTCCCCAACACACCAGCTGAAATTGGGCAGGTAACAACCTATTTAAAGGGTAAAAGGTAAAAAAGAAGTGAGTATAGAAAATTCTTATGACTATATAACTCTTCCAACTGTAGGGAACATGTATTGACAAATATATTTGAACATGAGGTGATTACACTGGAAGGGGGATGCATCTGAAGTTTAAGTGAAAACCAACTGGTTGAAGGAAAGTATAGATCACACGCAAAAGTGCCAATCTAGGCATTACAGAATTTATCTATAAAGGGACGTTGACAAGCGGAAATGGATAAGGTCTGAGCTGTTTTTGTTGATCTTAGGAAAGCATCTATGATTCAGATACCTGTTTTTACCTCTTTTAATACAAATTAAAAACCAGGTTTAACCGTAAGTCCGATATATTGTTATCAATTGGCGGATTTATATTTTATTAAATAGAAAACAATGTGTATATAAATCTTGAACAAAATATAGTATCAAAAGTATGCACTTATATTATTGTGGAGACCCCAAGATCAATAATTAGGACCCCTGGTATTATACTTTATAAAAAGATGATATATCTCTTATAATGAGAATGGCCCTCACAAATTATATCGTATTAGGTGAGCGACTTTGGTCTTATTAAGAAGGTGTGGATGTCGAAGAAGATCCGTAGGACACGTCTTCAAAGAAGTTCTAAAGAGGATGATGATTGGTATTTTTAAACTCAGGAACTTGATCATTAATTATAGCAAAAACAAAAATTTATGATTTTTACATAAGGCTAACTGATAGAAAGCATGAAATGAATCATTTGACGTTAAATGGTAATGGTATAAGTTATTATCTAGAGTGTGTTTAATTTAAACTATCTTGAGTTTCTCTAGATTGTAAATTTTAATTTTATAGAAAAAGTACTGCATATGTGTGTAAAACAGTATCATCAGCAATGGAATTAATCATAGTAGAATGAAGAGGGTTTGTTACCGAGAGAATGTTGCGGTTACTTGTAGATTCTTATTTCACTCTGTTATTGATTATTGCTTAGTGGTGTGGGCAGTCAAGACCTGCCTAAGCATACTCTACTTTATTACTAACGTGGGATAGTCGGCCATAGAAAGCGTGTCAGGATAAATTAGTAAATAATAAACGAGAATATAAAAGTACCTAGTTAAATAAGATTATCGTTTATATTTAACCAGACTGTATTTTACTTACACGTAGCTACTGCATTTCTCTCGTTGCGAACCATCCATTCCTAGTCAACAACTCTATAATTACACAACTGCCTTGTCGTGTTGTCTCATATTTCAAAACACTCGGCCTTCCTGCCAGAATGATCGTCCTCGAGGCAAGAAAAGAACTAATTAAAATCTAAATATGTTATAAAGTATGGAAACAGGACTGGCAAACTGCCTAACAATTGATTATATGGACCGTATTCTCAAGGTAAGCAGGTGGAGCAGACGTACTCTGCGTTGGTTGTCCCTACAGGGGTATCGTTCTATCCACTGCTCCTCTTCAAGCGACTGGGTCGGAAACCGAGGCTGCAGCGTCTTCGTCCGAGGTGCATTCTTCTTTCGGATCCAAACGCCAAGTTTGAGTTGTGAAACATGAGCGTTGTCACCATTTAAAATTTCCACCGTGTTGGCGGAGCTCAGTTCTTTTAAAACCTATACCAACCAAATATTCGAGGCGACATTGTGGTGTAGTAGTCGGTAGCAGTTCGTCGAATTACAGGGTCCCCAGAAACTTAGGCTGCGTCTCTGGTGGCAGTTGACCCGTATGACGACAGCAGTCGCTTCATACACTATCTCGGCCTACCTCGATTATACTTCAAACTTGCACTTACTTCTTCTTGTCGAAGGCCACGTTTAATAGATATTCTTGTTTGTAGTAATAAGTTTGTCTTCCTTCTTCTTGCAACTGTACTGGTGACTCCCATTCGTATAACTATCTAGATCCTCCCCACGGTGAGTTGATCCGCTAGAAACCCGTCGTGGAATCTGGGTTGGCTAGCCGATGAAGAAGATTCAGAAACGCCGTTTTCCTGTTGGATCTTGTTAATAGCGACATTATGATGTCACATTCGAATGAACGTTAAATCTTGTCCCAGTCTCTATGATTGGGAGTCTGTATGGCCGATAAGCCAAAGTATTGGTACAATCATAGATTGGCTCTTTCATAACTTGGCCGTCTATGCCCGGCTGTTTAGTGAATTCAAGGTATGATTGAATAACATTCTTATGTGGCAGGAATTCTTCAACAACTTCTTAGACGTGAAGCACGAGGACTCGCATCCGTGATGAACTGTTCTGATAAGCCTCATGTTGTAATACAAAGCTATCAAAGCCTTTTTGAGTCACACCCTTTTACTGAACGGTTCTAGGCTCTGGGATAAAAGGTGAACATATTTGTTAAGTAAGACCACAATGGACCAAACAAGAAATGATTACCCTTGTTACTTGTCTCGTTGTTACAAACTGATTGTTGTTAATGCCTCACGGATGTTAAGCGCCTTCAATGTTAAAACTGCACCTCAAATGTTAAACTGCCCTCGTGTGTTAATTGTCGCGTGGGTAACTGCCTCCTGTTGTTAAACTGCACTCGTGTTACCTGCCTCGTGCTTTACTGCCTCGTGTCAACTGCCTCGATTGTTACCTGCCTACGTTGTTAACTGCCTCCGTTGTCATAACTGATGACTAGTTGTTAAACTGCCTCGTGTTAAACTGCCCGTGGATTAACTGTCTCTTGCTTTAACTGCCGTTGTTACACTGCCTCGTTGTCAACTGCCTCTCGTTATTAACATGTCTCGTTGTTAAATGCCTCAAGTTGTTAACAAGTCCGTGGCTTAACGTGTCTCGTATATCGCTAACTGCCTCGTTAGTTAAACTATATCGTTGACTTACACTGTCACTCACGTTGTTAAACCCCCTCGTGTCAACCTGTCACTCGTTAGATTAACTGCCTCGTGTTAACTGGTCTCCGTTGTAACTGTCTCGGTTGTTAACTGTCTCGTTGTTTACAACTTCATCGTTGTTAACGTCTCGTTGTTACACTGTATCGTCTGTTAACTGCCTCGTTAGTTGAACTTCTCGTTGTTACACTGATCTCGTCTGTTAACTGCCATCGCTTGTTAACTGTTCGTCCGATAACTAGCATTCGTTGTAGAACTGTCCTCGTTGTTAAACTTCGTCGCGTTGTGAACTGTCTCGTTGTTACTCGCCCCGTGTTATAAACTTGTCACACGTTGTAACTGTTCGTTGTTAACTGTCTCGTTGTTAACAGCATACTTGATTTTGTTAAACTGTCCTCGTTGTTAACGGCAAATCGAGTTAACTGATTCTCGTTGTTAACTGCACTACGTTAGTTAACTGTCAGTTGTCAAACTGTCTCGTTGTATAACTGTTCCGTTGTTAACCCTGCAGCGTTGTCTAAACCCGGTCTCTGTTTCGTTAACTGCATCTGTGTTAACTGTTCTCGTTGTTAAACCTGTCACTCGTGTTAACTAGTATCGTTGTAACTGCATCGTTGTTTAATCTGTCTCGTTGCTTACCACTAGCCTCGTGGTTAAACTTCCCGTTGCTAAACTGTCTACGTTGTTAACTGCACATATCACGTTGCTGTTAACTGTCTCCATTGTTAAACTGCATCACGTTGATTCAAACCTGTCTCGTTGTTGTAACCTTCCTGTGCTTAAACCTTCCCTCGTTGTTAACTCCTCTGAAACGTCGTATATTGTCAATGCGCTCACGGCGCTTGAACGGATACACTACCGGAGTGCGACAACGATGTCCATCGTGAGAAGTGGCCGTACACCCTTAGCTCGTCCATAGTGAGGGCAAAAACAAGTCTCGATGTTCAATTTGACCAGTATTGAAAAATATAGCTCGATTCCCTTTTCCTGGCGTCTCCAAGTTGAGGGTCTACTCCACCAGTAGCTACATACGCCTACCACATCTGGCACGTGTTTAGAGCAGTGTTTGCGCGTCCCTTCTACAGTGTGGCGTACCTCACTCAACTCAAGTATTAAGGAACTTGTACCCATCTACTAGCCTCTCACCCAAGCATTGTCCTTTCCTATGTGCACCTCACTCGACTAGTGTCAGGATTGGATAAGCATCAACTTCCGAAATCACTTCCGAACACACTGACTCCTGAAAGTGCTCCACAAATACGACCCGTCTCGGAGCCGCGTCTCCCCACCTTGATAAAGGTACCGTATTTGGTGTATTTACAATGGTTCAATGATGGTTGGACTTAGCTGTCCTGTAACTTTAACAGTTTAGCTTATTCGGCTTGGAACGGGTTTGTCCAATTCCCCATCATGTTAGTACAGGAACTGAGTTCGTTGAGAGCTGGCCAACTTTTAAAACCACTTGTAAAACTGCGTTGTGCTGGTGATAAGGTTTTTGAAGGTTTTTGTTTAAAATAGAGCGACGTTATAAGAGGTTCCTTGAGGTTTTTTTTGTTTAAAGTAGCGACAGTAAAGGGTGTGTAAGGTTACTTAAGTGAGGTGCACACGCGCTCGGTGGAAGTGGTGGTGAAAGTGGCCCCTCTCAAACCGAACATACGGTAGTAAATCAGCTATGCCTTTTCACCTCCTTCGAACTCTCGCAACGCCACGAGATAATTCGAATATCTGCGTTTGCCTGCTTCTTGAAGATAACAAGGTAGGTTAGCTAATGTTGGGACAAAAAGGCCTAACCGCAATTCATGTTGATCTTCGTGTCATGTTAAAGGGCTTTACACAACACTTCAACTTATTATGAATAAATAAACGTAGAGATGCGACCCTACCTTGATTGAATACACAACTCCCAATTCGTTTATCCACCAGCGATCAAACACCAGTCTTCTCGATAACGTTCTGGTAGAAAACTCACTAGGATGAAAGTGTCCCAGTCACACGGCTTCAGCACGTCGCTATCGAGCTGGTGATACAATGGACTTGGCCGCTACCGTCAGATGAGTTCGTGCTGACTACCAGTCGGAAAGTTCATGCCAAGCGGTGTACGGTCAGGCAAAGTCAGTGTTTGATAATATTCAACCACTCTGTCTGCTATTCAGTCACACAGTAGGTCTCCAACAGTGAACCTAGGGCCTAATGGAACGTTGTATTGAGGATACAGGCATATAATGACTACGTTGTTTTGTCATTGTAACATCTTAGTTGACGAAGGTCGGTATTTGAGATTGCTGACCACCCACAATACCCACATGTATCTAATAGCCAATTCAATCATATTCGTCACTTGTTCTATCTCGTTCAAGGCTATCATTTGAATCAGCTACGTGTTGTCAGTTACTCACTGCGGCTGAGCTCCAGCTTGCCCTTAGAAAACAGTACGCCTCCTGGGAATAAATTAGGTTTGCCAGCCCACAATTTGCCCTTGGACAATCGCCATCCTCTACCAACTCGTATAGGTTGCAGCTCAAATTGCCCATTGGGACAATCCAGCCTCCTACGTTAGGCATGAGCCTTCTATCTACACAAGATAATTAAAATCGATATCACTCCTCTGTCTTTGTGGCTATTATCGTAGCCAACTGCGGTCTGACAGAATCGTATAGCCATATACACCCAAAAATCGACGTACCCGGTAACACGTTTTAATACACAAAACACACAAGTCTTCGCACTGCCAAAACTATTTTCGAGAAACAATCCCAACTTCGAAATGTAGCTACTATACTTTTTTAAACACGTGGGCATAGTCAAGGCCATAAAGCGGTCAGGATAAATTAAGTAATATAACAAAACACGATAACACGTCGGGGGTCAAATAAGATTACGTTTAATTAACACAGACTAGTATTTTAATCACACGTTGCTACATCAATTTCTCTCCGTTGCTAACCAATCCATCTAGTCATAATATTTACACACACTGCCTTTCTAAGTGTTGTCAATATCTCTAACAGGACCTTCTACCATTACTACTGAGTATGTCGTAACTCCAGGGCCCCAGGACTCACAAAAGGGGCGATACAGAACTTTTGTGGTATTCTCAATATTTCTCAAACGTCATAGATTGTAAACCCACCGGTAATTCACACACAAATAACAGACGCTAAGACCGTCCTATGTGAACGACCAACAAAGAGTCCGACTTTAGAAGGATGTAAACCTACGATGTCAGTAGTTGTGTTTTTGTTTGTGATTGAGGCTGATTGATTCGTATTTTTTGGTTTGGCATAGTGGTCTAAATGATGAATATATGTTACACTATTTTAATAATGAATATGCACTGAACTCCTGGAATACACATGGACAAGAATTACCCATTAGTCAATGTGCCATAGTGACTTGAACGCGACTAGTCCTTATCGAGGTTGGATAGATGGTAGGACGTAAACGTGCAGCCTAGGCTAGGCCCCCTAGGACTAGCACATCTCATATGTCGATCCCTAGAGCAGGGCCCGATCTCGATGTGTAGTTATAAGAAATTACATAAAAACTATAAGCTTATACAAAGACAGGTTTCAATGTGTTTACTGATAACCATTCATGTAAACAAATAGTATTTCCAATAACAAAAGGACGTATAATTAACATCATGAGATGGATTTGTTCGCCGCCAATTTTACTATAAAATGCAATTCCCCAACAAAAACCCCAAGTATGATACGTAGGTGTTTTGTTGGGAGAATTTTGGGGGAAATAAACCCAACCAAGCGATAAATCATTCCGATAATGGATCCTCTTTAGTAGTAGGCAGCGGGAAGACTCATTGCTCCTGGATTGGTGGAATCCAACAAGTCTACTCATTAGACTGCGGGAGAATTGAGAAACCACCAAAATCTGATCTCCACTATTCTGCGCGATGCGGGCCCAGAAGAGAAATGACCATCCTGTGATAGCCACTATTCCATTGAACCAAGATTATGCAGTGATGGTTTCACGATTGAGGAGAGGAACGAAAGTATAGAGTGCTGGTATACATAAAAAGTATTTGAAACAGGTTAATAGTTGTTTAGGGATTCCGACCCACTATTTATTATCAAAATTGCATTGATCGTGATAGAAATTACTACTTAAACTACCAACTAATGGAAGTTACCTAGAATTAAATTCTGAGCATTTAAGAAAGTCCATTTATGTGCAGAGGCCGTCAATCTTATTGGAATTCAATTTCTTCATGAGCATTAAGAAGACAGTTTACTGATCTAGGCCATGTACAATTGAAAAGTAAAAATTGAAGCAATCGATAATGAATCACAAGAGCAAAAAAATTGATTTTTGATAATTTATTGATAAGTAGTGTCAGTCCGATTGTTGTAGTAACTGTGAATTTAACCTTCATAAGCTTCTATTATTAATATTGATATATTTGCTTTTCTCTGTGTTTGTGTCATTAGTGCTCAGTGATAGTGATACTAAACAATGTATTTAAACTAATTTTTCAGCCGAGATGTCTGGGTGGCCCGCCCCCTGATGGAGCTATGCAACTTGAGTTAGGTGTCTGGATCATCGCTGTGATAAGGTTGACATGAAAATTTTTTAAATAATATATATAATGGACGATTAATGCATAATATAATGAGTCAAGCTTTGAACACCAAATGAGATTGAACCAAACGAATAACAAGCATTTCGCGTTCGGGTGGGGTCTTCCGCAGACAGTTTGATTATACTCACCTGAACATTGCGTTCCGGATGTTATGGCAAACTCATATCGTTTAGAGTGGGAAGCGTCTAAAATCAGCTTTTTCTCTTTTCGTTTTTATTTCTATTAATGTTTTTTTTCTTCTCTTTTTTTTACTTTCTTTTCTTTTCTTTGCTGTATCTCTTATCTTTATCTTTCATTCTCCACCACTTTTTATATATTGAATGATCATTCATTAATGACATATAATATAATTGCAAATTTGTTACCAAATTCTTGTGTATTAAATGATTGTTGTTAGTAATGCTCTTATGTTCACAAATATTTCACGAAAATGAATAGATAGTATTGTGTTTACTGCATCTAATAGTAACTAGATTTATTTAGTTGTACCTCCTTTGTAAAATCATATTTTATAACTGAATAGGATAGACGTTAAAAAATAACTAAATAAATAAAAATTTCATCTTACATTGGAGAAAAAAATCAGGATATTTTTTTTTCCTTTCTATCTGTAGGTTGATCTGTATTTGTAGCACGAGATACCGGCACAAACACCGATACTCCGATTGCGAATGAAATCTCATGGGAGTGCCTTCATGGAAATCACTACGAAACTTACGAACTGCCACGTTTTCTACTTTCATTATTATTATCATATTATTAATTTTTCATTAGTATTTATTATGTATTCCGTTAAACACAATTCAATGGTTAAATGTATCAACGAGGATGCAGAAAAAGAGCATGAGCTCAAAAACACACTTGGTGACTGCCAACCTTCTATCAACAATAAATATACTAAAAGATAAAACATTATTACAATCATTAGATAAACCACTAAAATATAGAAAAATAAGTAAATAACATATACACTTCAAGGAATTACTATTAAAAACATGATGACATCAGTTAAAACGAAACTGACAGAATAACTTTGTAATGTCAAAAACATGTGGTGCTAAGGGCAGATTTAAAAGAGTCTAATGGAGCGAATCTCCATTAACTCCAAAGGAAGACGCATTCATCATTATCAAGTCCCTGTAAGTACGAAGCCATTTTGGGAAGCTGTTGTTCTTGCAAATGGTAGGCATTGAGATATTACGCCTCTAACCAAGTATCTGCTCCTCGACATACAGACTTGCAATCTGGCGTAATGGGCTCCCATATCAAAATAGCATACGTGTAACAATCTCCCATAGAAATTAGACAGTACTAAACTTTTTTCCTGTGTTACTTCTAGCAATGGAATGTCTAAGAGATGTACGCTCTTGCAGTAGCCCTGTCCACTTTGAAATGGTGCAACTCTGCCAGCTATAATCGACGCGTTGCTCGACTTCTGTACACGCTACCAATTTTGTTTTGTTATAATCTGATATGGGACTCCCATGACTGGACAGGCGTAAAGGAGATGAGGTCCGCAATAATGCTAAGTATACAGCAGTTTATACGACGTGGCAGATGGAGTAAGGTTTTTGCTATAAAATAGAGTTGTTATGGAAGGCTTTACGCCATGCTACTATTTCAGTGTATGCCGTATTCCATTTATAGATCACATAAGTTATTGTTATACCCAAGAACTAGACTACCATTCTTATTCCCATATGGCAAACCGTTATTTGGTAATGCAACGCAAGGTTCTTTAGATCTAGAGAAATCTGCATGAATCCCAATCTTATATCCAGGGTTCAGCTCATTCCAGTTATTTCAAAAGACCAAGTTGGCGCAATACTGGAAATTCTGTTCTCATGTAAAAACACGCAAATTTCTACGATTGTATTTTATCGATTTTTAAAAACTTTCTTTCTCGGGAGGGACATAATACACCTACATGCTTTAAACAGATTGTAATGATTTTTTCACAGAACAGTAATTTCATGAATAAAGATATATGTACGAAAATTTGAGCAGTAAACGCAAAGACTTATTCTCCAATGAAAATCGAAATTTTAACGGGGGGTCGCCTTTTTTAAACCCAAATTACTCCTGAAACCTCATATACACCTTATTTAAAACATGCGTATATTCACTAATTGTAATTATTTTTCACAGAACCTTACATTATCATGAATTAAATATATTGTCGTTAAATATATCGAGCGCAAATCAAAAATATTTATTTATTATGACACAATTTAGCCAAATTGTTACGATTTTTTTTCTGTTGTTAAAAATTAGAAAAAAAAAAAAAAAATTAAGTTATTTATTTTTTTATATTAATTAATTTAATACAAACAAATCTTCAAATAAGTAATGAATTTGTCAAGAAACAAACAGAAAATCGCTGACACATGGCAGCTCAATGCACCAAATTAACGCTCATCCAAACAACGCGGCGGGACTTAAGCATATTTAATAGTGTGTAGTTATTTAAATTTTATCATAGAATGGAACTTTAGGACCTACACTGTGTGTTACTGTGTGTATTATAAATAAAATTTTCTACATCGGCCTAGGCCAGCCGGCAACAAAGCAGCACAGGCCGGTTTCTGATTTGTTTATGAGAGTGTATGACCCACTTTTCTCCGTTTACACATAGAAGGCAAAAATTTAAAATGTCAGCCATTGTTTACGTATTTTCTATTATCCCCCGCTGGAAGGGCCCACGGAGGAAACGCCACTTTACCACACTAACTATGCTTATAACCTGTCAAACAAGTGTCCAAAGGATACTATACGTACTGCGTTTATGATGAAGTTCAAGGGTTATTAATTTTAGAGATATCCATGAGGTATCATCAGCTTTTATTAGGCCGAATTAGGCGTCGCTAAAAAACTCCGCGCAGGTTCCATACATGGGTGTGGCTTACATTGCATTTATTATAATTTATTTATTTTATTTATTTAAAGGTCCTATCCCTATTCAAGTGTGTTGTACTCTTAAACTTGTTAAGGTATTCGTAGTATAGCAAAAACAAAAAAACATATTTAGCCTATGTGCTGCCCCTGGTGGCTGGATCGATGAAACACCATCTTGCTGTTAGGTGCTGTACGTTAGTCTCGGAATAAAAACCTCAACAAGAACCCGTACGTAGGCTTACGAGTTATTATACTTCCTAAGTATCCTCTACAGCTAAGACCAAGTAAGTATTTAAAAAAAACGCGATTAGGTACACAGGAACACGCACAGAGCAACGAAGGAAAAAAGATATCACGCAGAAATACAGGTCCACGTGAGATTTGGATGGGTACGGGAGACCAACTGGACAAAGTAGGCTAGCCTAGGCCTAGGGCCCTAGAACACGTTCGCGCAATGATGGTTTTTTAAGACGGTCAAGAGGTGGCCAATCGGATGAAACACAATATCACCACGTTCCACGACCAACAGAAAACAATTACTCAGCATGGAAGGCAAGAATTAAAAGCAGAAATGCTGAAACAAGAAACCTGCTGGGAAGCGGTTATCGAGCATAATACAAACGACGAGCCCCCGACTAATGTCAACCAACGCCACCGACTGTATGAGGCAAGAGCCAGAAAAACTATGCGCCGCCTCGCCCTAAATCATGAATCAACTGGAGACGACTTAATTGAACGCACATTTCTCGACACACCGAGATTCGCGTCGGAAGGCAGATGGAAGAACTTTGGCAGGAACACAATGACCCAACCAGAAACAGTGTGGAGTATGGCGGATGCTTTCACAAAACTACAGGCGCAAGCTACACGCCACGATGGTGAAGGGCGAGAAGAGACGTAACGAGACTACATCAACCAGATGGAAATATGAACAGGAATGCTACAGAAATGAGCGAGAATGCAGATAGGAGAACGGCAGCTAGACAGTTAATATTTGTATTATGCTGGTAATCCACAGCGAGAAATATGACGGTCTCTACCGTTGAAAACCATATGTGCGCAACACGGACAAGGTGAAGATACCCCACGATCAAGCAGATCTGATCGAGATGTGAGGAACGGTAAGCATCGCAGACAAAGGCTGACAAAGTGATTCACTTGGCACCTCAAGGCAAACAACGGCCAAATAGAGAAAGACAGCGCCTCACATGAGAAAAGCCTACATGAAAAGGAAGAAGGGAAATCTGCGTGCTCGGAGAGGAAAGGGAAAAAACAAAGAAAGAAAGACAAGTCTTCAGGTTAACAATTCAATTTATGCCTGTGGAGGACGAAGGGACATCGGAAGACCTAACGAAAACTGCCCTCACAGCTAAGGACAATCAGAAGAGAAGGAGAAAGGGACGGGGACGAGAGAAGAGAAGAGCCAAGACACCAAAACAAGAAGAACTACAAGCTTGCCGGACAAGGGAGGCAAGTTGCACTATAGCTAAGAAGTTGTCTCACTGGAAGAGCGGGGTGGATCATTGACGGGGGAGCTCCACAAGACCACTGTCGGGAAAAAGGAGCCAATTTCACTATCCATGAAAGCTGTACTTCAGGTGACGAGTAGCACATAGGGATGGTACCCCGTCGGCCGTTGCGGGATGGCCTCGGATATACTACTTTATCATTTATTTTATAATTTTCAATTTATCTTAATTCATTCCCTTGTAATTTTTATTATATTATTTTGTGATATCTCAATATCTTGATTTTATTTTTTTATCTAGATTAAATCCTACCATATTTGTTCTGTTATATCTTTTTATTCAAATTTTTATTCTATATTCATTTCTAATTTTATTATTCTTCCTACATTCCCTATCTTTTCCTTTTCTCTATCTCCAAAGACAGATCATTTTTATCTATATTTTCAATATATATTTTATTATTATTCCTTTATTCTTATATTCTTACTTCTATTACTTATATAAAATTGTTAATTTTTTTCTCTCTTCTTCTTTTTTGACTATTATTTTAAACCTTTTCTTATATCCTTCATATTATTTTCTTTATTTTTAGAGTTTCCCCCGTCACCCCCTACTCTCCCTTCTATATTTATATAGATATTACCTTTTTTTTATTTTACACTCTTCCTTTTTCTAATTCAATTATCCATCACCATATTTTTCACCCTTTTATCAATTTTTTTATATTGCTTTTATTATAAATCATATTATATTCTTTCATTTTAATTTCTACTACTTAGATTTATTCTTTTCTTTTTAATTTACTCAATTTTTTTAATAATATTTCATCTTCTCCTTTTCCTACATTCTTATTATATTTTTATCATCTATTTATCATCTTTTATATCTTGAACCATCTTTTTCTTGTGTATTTCTTATATTATATTTAGATTCGCTTATATTTGATTTACTTCTTCGTCCTTCCCATTTTATTCTGCTTAATTTATTATATATTTACGAGTCCAAATGGTCGAGGAAGTGTGGGGGAAAGGATGTGGAGCTGAAAGATGGCGCATTATTTCCCAACCTGCAGGACAAACTAACTACATCCAGGGACAACATAGATGAGAAAGGCCCTAGAAATTCAGATCTACAGGATACTGAGTATCACAAGGTGGAGGAGAGACGGAAAACTGTGATATTTTCCAAAGCACACAGAGGGTGGTCGTCCTCTAAACTGTCTCAACCAGTGGAGGACGTGAGGTTATCAGTGGTCTAAAGGAGTAGTACAACAAAATTTCAAGAAAGTTCACACACGAGTTCACAGTCCAATGTGGCATGCTTAGGCTGGGTCGCACCACTAAACCACAATCCAATGGGAAGGTCTAGGACGTGCTGCGAGCTGAGGACCAACTGAGCTGCAACGGCAGGACGCGAATCAAGACACCGTGTGAACCGCATAAGCGTATGGAAAAAATGAAGAGAAAGAAGTTCCCCATAAAGGAAAAGGAGGAGCATAGATGGTGTTGCCATCCGGATAGGGTCACCACTCAAAATATTATGGTCGCCACATCTCACCCAAGTCAATGGAGGAAGAGATTCAATGTAATCACCTTTATTGCGAAGGATCCAAGATATGTACGATGCCACAGTGCACCATGGCCAAAGAAGAGTGAAGCGCTGCGACCATTGTTCGTGCGGATCAGAACCAGTGGAAGAATCCTGCACTGTAAACTACAATCCAGGAAGATACAGATGACAGAGGAACGGAGTATCTGTCAAACTAGATCAGGCATTCTTGGAGGAGACGGGAATCTTGCCATACGTAGAACACTCTGTAGAGTACACTCCGCAGCAGAATGGGCATGGACGGAGAAGATGAACTGACCCGCTATATGCGACTCACGACTAGGGCATAGCCATCCCAAGCGGGATCCCCTGCTACCTGGGCGCGAGCGGAGAGTCAAAGACAGGCGGACACGGTCAAGGAATCACAGGTGCCCGTCGAGGGGACGGGGTTTCGAAAACCCCTGGACGAGGTGGACCGAGGGAAGCAGGGAGTGCAGTAAGACCGCGAGCCCTGGAAGATCTAGGGGGTAGTTCGGTTCAGCCAAGCCTGGGGCTGATGGATACACCGAAGGAGAAGGCACGACACAGCAACGTTGCCCCGCTGCGCCCGTAGGAGAGCGTTTCTCCTACCAGGCTACGAGGAGGGCACCAATGGCACCGCCTGTGGCAGCATCACTGAGAGGAGCGAAATAACAAACAGCAGAGGACGTGTATTTCACCGAGGGCCGTTTCACCTCAGATGAAGAGAGGACACCACTGACGATAGGAGGGCCCCACGAGAAGAGGACTCGTCTGTCGCTTCACGAAGACGAGCCCGCCCGGAGAGGACGCCGACGCTGGCCCAGGCCAAGGGTGAGAAGAGGACGGCGCCGACCTGGCCGACGCCAATATGCAGGCAAGGACGGCGACGACGCTGGCAACGCCAAGGTGCAGGAGAGGACGGCAGACGACGCTGGCCGACGCAAAGGAGCCAGGACGAGGACGGAGCGACGATGCTGGCCGACGACCAAGGTGGAGGGGAGGAGGCGCCAGTGTCAGGACGACCGCGCGACCAAACAGCTGAGGGTCACCCACACCGAGGAGGAGAGGAACCGGCGTCCAAAGGCGGTCACCGGAGGGCGACTCAAGGAATGGACACAAGCCAACCCTGCGGCCTGGGCGTGCCTGCAAAAGGCACTGCGCAAGGTGACAAAACCAGCGGACGACCCAACCACAACCCACCAGAGACCCACGCGAGGCACTGGAGCGATGACGGACGTGAGGAAGGGGGTCAGGCCATGAAAGAGGGGAAGAGAACCATTGAAAGTAAACGGTGTCGTGAGTCAGTTATGGTAATCATGGCAGGAGCAAAGCCTGTGACTATGGCGAAGTAGTAAGAAACAGTGAAGGTGACTGCCCACAAAGCACCACATCGAATTGCGAATTATTATTCACTGTTTGAGGCTGACAAGGCAAGTAGTAAACAATGTGGCTGAGGACTTGCTTTGAAAGAATGGGACCCAAGTGGAAGCGGACCAGTGCGTGTTTCTTTTGCCAGATAACCACGCGGAGCCAATAGCATGCCAATGTGATTATTAAAGCCTGACGCGAGACAAAATAAACACGCGCTCTGACAACACGCTAACCACTATCGTGAGGGAGAGGTGGAGACTGGTGGACGTTAGTGAGAATGTGAGTCAGGAACAAAATGAAAACGCTCGCTAGATTTAACTAACTAAGCTGTACCTGAAGGTGAAGACCCACAAGACTGTTCATAGATGATGGGCTCGTCCGTGCGGTGTAAATTTTAGTTGTAAGGTGTATTGTTATTGGCTCGGATGCCTTTTTATATTCGTACAGAAAGGCACATTCATTAGCCTTAAGTCCAGTATCTAAGGGTGTCGGTAGTTTTAAGTTTATCAGGCTTTGACATTGTATTGTATTTTTGAGGAGAGGTGTCTCTTGATACTTTAAATTGTCTAAGTTTGTAGTAGCAAATAACCAAATAACATCTCTGACTTGGCGCCCCTGGTGAGCCTGATGATGTAAACATCTTGCTGTCGTCTGCATGTAGTGGTCTGGAATAAAAACATCAATCAACAGATACCACGTACGTAGGCCCTAATGATATAATTACACTACAGGTTCCTCACCACTCAAGAAACGTAGCTAATAAAACAACCAGTTCCATAAAAAACTGATTTACAAAGCGAGGCACAACCTAAACTAAAATAATTACATAGATGCAGACACTCAAACAAATGAACTACATTTAAGTCAAATATTTGAAATAGTAAATATTACAAACAAGGCATTCAAATATTCAACAAACTTATGAGAACAATAAAAAGGATATATGATAACTTTATGCAGATGAAAGAATGATATAAAAAAATTGGGGAACGAAACGAAAGAAAAAAGGCAAAAAGAAAATAAAAAGAAAAGAACAAGAAAAAAGAAAAAGGAAAAAGGAAAAAAAAAGAAAAAAAGAAAAAGAAGAACAGAAAAAAAAGAAGCCAAGAAAAAAAAAAAACATTTAAAAAAAAAAAAAACGAAAAGAAAAAAAACTACGAATATATTAGGACGATACCACTCATAACGAATTATTAGAGGCTTTGCCAAAAATCAGAAACAGCAAAATCAGGGAGCTAATACACAATCTTCGCGGAAAGAACAAACCACCGAACGCGAATCTCATTCTTGATGGACAACACCATCATTCTATAGTGTTCAAATCTTGATGAACACCTTCTAAGTGCAACCAGATCTTAACTCTAAAATATTAATGATATATCTAGATATATTATAATATATTTAAAAATTGTTCAACGTCAAAAAACCTGATCACAGCAATGATACAGCGACACCTAACTCAAAGTTGCCAAGTTACCCACCCAGTGGGCGCAACAGACAATCTATCAGGCAGAAAAATATCCAATTGAACAATACATTGCAAATACATCAAAATCAAAAGCAATATAAAACAAACCAAAGCGAACAGCACAAAATATTCATGAATAAGAACACTATGAAGAATAAAGTACCATTACCTGCAAAACACTAGAGTACAATGACCCCACAAATTAAATAGTAAAAATCAATTCTTCTTTGCGTCTTCGATTCAATTATCATTGCTTCAATGTGAAATCTTTAAAATAAACGATTCTCATAGCCCTCAGATAAATTGGCTCAACTATTCATAAAGACAAATTGAAATTCCAAAGGATCACTCCTCTGTACAAGTACATGACATTCTTAATGATTCAGAAATTAAATCTTAGGAACTTTCAAAAGACGTCATAGAAATACCAGATTCATCACGATCAACAAATTGAAAAAAATTGGGTAAAAAATACTGAAGACTAACCTTCACATTATTGTAATGTAATACCAGTACGCCTAATTTCATTCTTTCCTCACTCGTGAACGCAATCAGATGTAAATCTATGGTCTATCCATAGGACTTGAATCCAAACAAGCACATGGTCCAATTACTCTTCTGAAGAGAAACATATCGGCAGAAAGGTCTTCTGCCAAACCTACCTAAACAATAATCACATAAATAGAGTGAATATAAGAAACCTAACAGTAACACTCAACATCTCTCTCTGTTATACCAAACCTCATTCATATTCTACTTAATAAATCCGATTGCTTAGATACTTATTACCATACAATACTATCATAATGGTTTTTACAAATAAATTAACAATCCTAAGAAAAACTCACCAAGATATTAAATTCATATACTCTAGAAAATTAGCTTACCATTACAATCAACGTCAAATGAATATCAATTCATGCTTCTATCATATAGCCTATGAAAAAAATCATAAAAATTGTTCTTACTATAATTCAATATCAAGGTTCCTGAGTATTTTAAAACCAATCATCCATCACTCTTTAAAACTTCTGAAAAGACGTCTTTGCGAGTCTCTCTCAACATCACACCTTCTAAAATAAAAGACCAAGTCATCAGCATATACAAAATATATAAACGAATACTCCCCATTATGAGTAGATATAATCAATCTATGTAAACGAATAAATAAAAGGGGCAGGTCCTAACTATTGCCCTTGCCCAGGTACTCCAACCAAAAATATAGTGCTATAATTAATGGCAACTACATGTTGCAAGATAGGATAAAACATTTTTCTTTCGTAAAAAGTAATCCGCCAAATTGATAACAAATAAGGACATCATGTTATACCTAGGTTTTACTTTTAAAAAGAGGTAAAAAACGGTACAAGAAATTCCAAAAAGCCTTTCCCTAAAGATCAACCAACAAAACAGCTCCACAAACCTTTAAACCCATCACGCTTGTCAATCCCCTTTATAGATAAACCACTGTAAAATGCCTAGAAGCGGAAACACTTGCGCTGATCCTACCTTTCCTATAAAAACCATGCTTGGTTTTCAATAAACACTTCAGATGACTATCCACTTCATGTAATAATACCTCACTGTGCAAAATATTTTCAATAAATTATTCACCCTACAATTTCGAAGAGCATAATATCGGTCGATAAAGAATTACACTATCACTATATTTTACACTTTACCCTATAAACTAGGCGCTCGGGGCGCTAGGTCAAACACTTATAAAACGACTTAATACCTAACCAACGTATTACATCTCCCTGCTACTTTAAAGTATTATACTAATACATACAGTAGGATAAAAAGTATACTTAAAACTGTATCATGTACCGCTACACACCCTTATATGAATAATTAAAAAAGTCAAATTTAAAGATACATGATAGCTACTAGATGAAAGAACCAGGATAAAGCAAACACTTATAGACAATAGAGGCTTACTACTAAACTACAGTAACGTCTTCAACCCGAATTACGTGATGTTAATACTAAGTCAACTAAATCCCTAGAATGAGCTACATGTCTAATTCTTGAGAGGTGTCTGACGCTCTGCCACCCGTGTAGCGTATGACGTTGCTTTCCTGCTGACACAGTAGATGGAAGAAGTACTCCGGAACCCATGTCTAGGCAAATGATGCTCCGTCGGGAATGACCTGGAACGGTCATCTTCCACGGTCAGGAATGAGGGAGCCGTCGTCCTTCCCCAGGTGGGATGGTGACAGCGTGCGTTTGGTATGGAACATGGGATCAGGATTATGTAGGTTCCACTTTCTGCAGGAAGTATTCGTAGGTTATTTACTATCCTGGGGTGGAGCGGAATACGTGGGCCCGATTTTGCTGCGGAGATACCCACCACCAACGATGGTGGATCCACCTGCAGAGATACGTGACTCGGGGACCAAATACAACTACATCTCGTAAGCCTGTTTGTCTCTAACCCGACCCGGCTCACACAACCTCTAACTTCGGTAGATCTCTAGCTTGGTCGCTCGAGTCCGACCCAGTGCATGCTTCTGTGATTATTCAAGACTTCCTCTCTCTTTGACAACATCTTTCAGATCCGGCCACGGGCTTCAATTGACAAGAGGGTGAAAAAAAAAGTTGGTTAGAGTTTCCTCGAAGATTTCGTCCCAGCATAAGCTGCGCTGCTATATACGCATATTGGAAGCAGGATATACTCCGTAGTGTTTCGATAATTGAGTAACGCCCACGGTGGATGTATTCAGACGTTATCTTCAGCATTCCCTTCACTGCCCTTTCACCGCCGAATTACAGCTAAAACCGTTGATCCAACTAGGGCGGCGTCGGGCATGCTTGTGACTCGTGGTTGAAGCACCGTAGGATTTAGAAAACTTATGAAATTCGTGCTATTGAACGGATGGGCCCGCCTCTAGATCTGACGTCTTAGGGACCCCGATGATCGTGGCGAAGATTGATTTTAGACTGAGAGAATGTCACACAAGAGAACGCGAGGTGTGCTCCATGCTGAACAAACTCTGGACAATCTTGAGAACAGATCTTCGACTACCAAGTACTCCTTCCGTTTACTTCGCGAAGTCGATCCCAATTTCCACAAAGGGGACTCAGGAAACGGGGTGGAATCATGGTCTCTGTTGTATCAGTTCTTGAATACGATGCAATTCGAACAGAGTCTGGATCAAGGCTCGAATATCACTCTCATTTATTGGGCCAGATTACCGTCCCTCTTTACCGCACGGCGTTGTGTCTTACTTATTCCCATGTCGACCTATCGTGGAGGTCGGGTAAGAAATTTGCTTTCGCAAGGCTCTTTGGAATAAACTACTCCGAGGTCCCAGAGAGGATCTAGTATGGACTGCAAGGTCCCTGCACCTCCAGTATGGTAAGCCTCGATGGGTCGACGTTCTCTTGTCGGGACAGCCTCTTATGCAGATATTCTTTCAGCCTTCGGATTTCTCATCCGTCATTTGTAGCTGCATTGATTCCTCGAGTCTCTGGCGGTGTTGGGATTTTTTGGCCCGTACTTCTTGGAACCGAACAGTTCCAAGATCCTGCTGGAAACAAGACGTCTTATTATGCGCTTCCCTTCTGGTGTGGCAGCCACCGTGAACAGGGCATACCCGCTAGGTAGAAATGCTTCCTGGCACATGTTCATAATCGTGAAAAGCTGATACACGGTATAGCCTCATCCCGGATAGCGCTGCAGTATCTCGCCGAAAGCATCACTGAAGGGTTTGGTGCCTAGAATTCGGGTAAAACAGTGGTTTTTTGGTCCGTGATGATAACAAATACCGTCCATCAACAACACTCGCGTCGTAAACTTTTCACACGCCCACGTTATTGATAAAGCCTTCTTTAATTTGGGGCGATAAACGGCTCTCACACGTTTAAACTCATCGCCAGTGAAGCATATGCACTGGCTCCACACATACAGTTTGGCCTGTGCCTGTAGCACAAGCCCCAAACCAATAATGATGAGCAGCATACGCCACAAACCTCCTAGTTTGCATGTTAGGATAATACAAGTGCCAACACGGGTGTTTTAGTCAGCATGTCTTTATGCCAATCAGAAGCCTTTTGCTGTAAACGAGAAATAAAAGGCACATTAAGAAATTCATATCTTTTTCAATAACTCTATTAGAGGTCTGAACTCTAGTCGGCAAGAGTTGGGCATAAAACTTAAGCCAGCGGTTGACCATTCCAAACGAATCATTCCCCAGCCCGACACATAGACTGCATGGTATTCAATTCTTCTATTATGCACGCACCGGAAATCCCCATTTGTGAATTTTTCCGATAACTTACTGTCGAAATACCTATGACCCCCCGGTCCGTATAGGTCTTCTTTAAGTGTCATATTCAAGTTTTTTTGGCCAGGCATGCAAATCTGTCACAAAACTTTCAATGGACTCTCCTACCTGTTGATTTCGTTGATTGAAGCGTGCCCTCTCATAGATCACGTTCCGCTTTGCAACAAAGTGGTTCTCAAACCCCTCTAAAAACTTTGAAGTAGTCATTCATGTCTTCCTCGACAGACCAAACCCGTACCAGGACGTCTTCAGCCTCGTCCCCATAGCGTACACCAGTGCGTTCACTTGGTCCTGGGGACTCGGTTGTTGAGACCTGAGGTCTTCCTGAACCTTTCAAACGCCTAATCCACCTGGGCCATTCCTCAGGGCACTGAAAATCAAACCCCTTAGGCGTTTCCACATGGAAAGAGGCACTAGGCCGAACCTGGCCTAGTAGGCCTTGACCTACCACGTTTTCAGTATCAGGCATTTCGAGGTTAGGTTCGACTCCCGTCAACCTTGCCTAAGCCTAGGCTTAACCTACAAGTCCCTGGTTATTTCTCTACTTCTAATAACATTAGAAACTTAACTAGACATGTTAAATACCTGGCACACACCTGGCACCATGCATTATGATGAAGTTCAGGGTTATTAATGAGAGATCATTCCATGAGGTATCATCAGCTTTATAAGGCCGAATTAGGCGTCGCTAAAACCTCGCGCAGTACATACATGGGTTGGCTTACATTGCATCTACAAGGCGCTGGGGCGCTAGGTTCAAACACTTAAAACTACTTAATACTAACCATCGTATTACAGTTACTTGTTGATTGTGTAATCTCTTACCTTTCCTTACTCCGGTGATGAGTATGGTTGGGCAAGGATTCGAGCAATAGCCACGGTTTGGCCTTGGTGTTGTTGCAGTTGTCGGTGGTCAGGATAAATAACGTACGAGTTACATAACACATGATAGTTCAAAAAAGAAATATATTTAACAAGTAAATCAACACGATAACTTACATACGATATACGATTGGAGTAAATATTAAACTGGTTTTACAACGGTAAGTACCAGCATGTTGGCATCTTTTCTTCAGCTCGATGCCGAACATCGAAGTCATACTCTTGAAAGGGAATATACATTAACTTTTTTTATCACTCCACTACATTAAGGGCTTCATTCTGAATACGTTAATCATATTTTTTTATTATTTAGATAAGATTTTCATTTTGTAAAAGTAAGCTGAAAGTTGTATCAATAATAATGGCGGGAAAAACGAGCCTCTACGTCACAATATGGTACTGATGCGAATCGGCCAATAAGGTGATGCCAAACAGTGATATTAACTTTGCAATCTAAGTATGTATGTAAGCACATTGGTCAACAATGCTCTAGCGTGCTGTAGACCTGAATCTTGACGTCACGTGCTGTTTGCGCGGGAAATAAAATACTAAAAACTTTGAGCCTCAATAGAATTGGTGTTTTAAGTGGTTTTCTATACATTGCTTTCACCCACGTCAATATTTGGACTTGGTGCATATTCCCTATTATGTCGTACGCTCTTGCTATGACTGGATTTAATGTTTTTTTGTTTATTGAGATAAACGAGTGATTGGCAGTCCGTAACAATTGTAAAGTGGATTCCGAGTAGGAACGCGCGAAGTCTTTGGATTGTCCACACCATCGCCATTAGTTCCAAACGGCTGGAGTGGTAGAACTTCTCCGACTGGTTTGTGCGTTTACTCACGCAATACACCAAGTGTAGCTTCTTGTCTTGTCTATTTGTAGGTCGGTTACTTTGAGTCGGCGCTGCTTGTTGAGACCTGGTTAGACAAGTCCTTCTTCTTTAACGAAGCTCTGTTAGCTCTTTCTTTATCAACTTCTGTAATGTCCGCAATGTCTTTCAGCATATCGTCTTCTGTCTCATGGCGTCGAGCTTGAAGAGAGCTGCTAAGAGATCTCGACAGCATTCCAACTAACAGCTTTTTTTGTATCGCTAAAATCAAGGTGTAGATCTTTGCACGAGCGTACCTTATGATGGAAGTAAACGTAGATGCTCTCCCCTGGCTGTTGGTCTCGATCCTTCATCTTCTGCCAGTTTTCTGGCAGACTTAACTTGGCGATGAAGGTGGCTCGGAAAGCTTCTGTGAAGAGTTGCCACTTTGTGATGGTCTCGTATCTGTTCAGGAACCATTCCCGGGCGGCTCCCGTAAGGTGACATCGAGCGGTTTCCAATTTCACACTGTCCGGCCAGTGATACAAGGCACTTGTAGCGATCGCAACCACTCCCCTGCTGGTGAATGTGATTACCCATCAAACATTGCGATGGCGGTAGGCAGGTCTGGTATTCGACATAGGCCTACATTATTTCCTCCTAGGTTCATATTGGTAATCATAGTTGCAAATGCGGCATCCCTACGGCGGTTTTCTTCCATGAACATCTGCATCATAGTGTTAACTCCAGGTACACTTAGGCATACCGTACCTATAACCTATACCCTATTCTATTCTAATCTGTATAACCAGTGTAGGTGTAAGGTACCGGTAATCACAAGAGACACTTTACTGTTAATCTATTGTTTATTACGATCACTCTAATACATACATCCCTCACGGTCCCTAGTTCCGTGTGTCCCGTCAGGGCTGCAATCTCCAAACACTACACATCTCCCCCATAACATAGTATCCCATCCTCGTCGCCAAATGTAGGATGTAGGTACCGGTAATCACAAGAGACACTTTACTGTTAATCTATTGTTATTACGATCACTCTAATACATACATCCACTCACGGGTCCCTAGTTCCGTGTGGGCCCGTCAGGGCTGCCAATCCCCCAAACACTACACATCTCCCCCCATAAAATAGTATCCCAAAAAAATCCCAATCAATAGTAGAAGTTTCCTTAGGGCAGTGGGTTTAAGTCACAGTATAGTCCCTCCACCTCTTAGGCTGCTTTCTTCTCCCCGGGTCGGCGTCGAGGCTCCGGGTACTTCATTACTTGGCAAAACAACCGGGGTCGGCGTCTGCTGACGTCCTCCGTCTCTGGTACTGCCATTGGGTTGGGCGGAGCAACCGGGGTCGGGGTCTTCGACGTCCCCGGTCTCGGTACTGCCATGGATTGTTTCACTTCGGGAACAGCTCGGAATCGACGACTGTAGGTTCCCTCATAAACCTCTTCCAAATGAGGAGTTTCGTCGAATTTTACGCCGGCGGGCGACTGAACGACCCACTGATGCCAGTCTTCTAAACAACTTGATGGGGCTCCATCCCGAACGAGAAGCCAGCTTATGTGTAGGTTTCTCTGGAGCAGAACAGTGTCCCCCACGGAATTTGGGGACTACGGGCTCCCCCCCTTGGCACCGTTACCCTCCCTTGGGGCCTTTGCGCTCGCGGTCACGGTCTCTTATCTCTTCTTTTTTTAGGGGTTTTCCCACCTAGGAAGTTTGGCCCTTATTTTTTCGGTTGAAAAGCATTTTGCGGGCTCACTCCTGTGGTTGAGTGTGGGTAGCCCGGTACATAAGTGGGTATTTTGAAGTTCTTCTTTCCAACCCTTTTCCCTCTGCATATGAAATGCGCACCCGCTTCGGGAGTCCCGTTTTCCCTCTCGATTTCTCCATTCGTTTGGGGGCCCCACATGGTTCGATGGTGATGGGAAATCCGTTGGTTTAAAGGGAACTGTTATGGGTATGGGTGATAAACTGGGGGCCTTTGCGACTTGACTGCAAATGGCGTCCATGCCGGGGAAAACATCCTCTTCTAGTAAGGTTCATTTTGGGGTGCCGTGTCTTCCCCATGACTTCCCCTTTCTTTTCAAAATGTAAAAATCGACTACAACAAGCAAGTTGTTTTCGTCGATGGGACCAGGAAGTCAATGGCCAAAGCTCCCAAGGAGGTTGGGATTCTTTCGGGTGACGGACATGGATGGATACCCAAAAATTTGAATCCGGGGCGTTCTTTACTGTTTCTCGGCCTGAGGGTAAATGTCTGGCCACCATACCTTCAAACGCAGTCGATGTTTCTTTTTAAACAATGCCGGGTGCCCCTCAGGGGCTTTTTCAAGGTTTTTTTGCGAGTACCGGGGGTAATGATTTTTTCCCCTGGGACATATTGTCCACCCGCACACCAACTTAATTATCTCAACCCCGTAGCTGGGGCCCAAATTCCCTCGAGTATGCCCCTTCGGAGGGAAACCCTCTGGTTTTTTAGCCGACTCTTTTTCAACTTTTTCATGGTAAAACCCTTGGGAAGGGCTTGTTTTGTAATCCTTGACATATGGTCTCTGTCCTCTTGTGGTGGGCTGGGCCCTCCGGGTAGAATCGGAAAGGGGTCGCAATTTTTGTTTTATGGGCCCCGATATAAGAGGGTATATTTCAAAAACCCTGAAGGCGGAGAACCCATCTCTCAATCCTACCCAAAGGCCCTAATTTCGGGAAAATATGAATTCCAATGGGCGGGGGTCGAAAACCAGTGAAAAGGGGCCTCCAAAAATGTAGAATTGGATCGTTCACATCCCAAACCGGGGCCCCAGGCCTCTTTTCAACTTGACTGTATCTCGTCTCCGCTCAGAAAACGCCGCCCGCGTTTTTCGATGATCGAGGTCCTGCCGGATGTTTGAATCAAGACCCCCCCCGCCCAAAGGGGCTTCGTCTGCAACATTTTTGTGTTTGACAGGGCTGTAAGGGGCCCAAATCCTGGGGCCCTTTGGCCAACCGCGTTTGGGTTTTTGAACCCCTGCTCTTGCCTGGTCCCCAAACTAGTCCCCCCCGCCTTTTTAGCTTACGGAGCGGGTGATCAGCGTGGAGAGTCGGGAAGATCTCGAGTTTACCCCACCACCCCAGGAAAACTTTCCAACTTGCACGATTTTCTGGAGCCCTGAAATCAAAATAGATTGTACCTATTTCAAAGGGGTCGCCCCCCCTCCTTAGAAAATATTCCCCTCTGTGGTTACCTCAGATTCCCCGATAAACACTTGTGGGTTTAAAAGTTTCCCCCCTTGTTGTTCCACCTGATTAGTTTCTCTGGGCGCTCGTCATTTTCTTTTTTTTTTTTCCAGACACAATAAGTCATCAATATAAACTCTGACCCCTTCACAGTCTCTCACCACTCGGTCATAAGCCGCTGAAATTCTTGGTGCCGCTAATTCCGAAAAAAAGTCGGTAAATCTGTAAACAGCATTATGGGTGCCAAATGTGGTTATTTTCCGGGGTTTTCATAAATTTGACCTGAAAAAAAGCACTTTTTAGGTCAACCCCCCTCCATATGGGGCTCCCATGGGGCCCGACACGCGCTTAAAAACTCTGGGATCGGCGTCGCTCGCGAAAAATGCTGTGTTTCCCTTCGCATATCACACATGGCCAGTTCCCAGATTTCTTTGGTTAACACTAGTGGGAGTTTCCATGCGTGGCGTCATTGACTTTTAAATTTTTCCCCTTTTTCAGCCAGCAACCATTTTCTCGTAAGCTTTTCCTCAACTGGTGTGGAACCCTCCTTGCAGGCGACCCAGGCTGCACGCCTTTTTTGAGCGTGCTCCAGCTAAAAGTTTTGAGTTTCCCTACCCACTGAAAACCGTGGGTATTTTTCCATGTATTTTTCCATTTCATTAGGTTCGGGTTTGGGGCATTTCCCTTCCCTGATTTACACTCTTGACCTATTTCTCTAAACCAAGTCTCAAACCCCGAGACCTTTTGCTGTTGATTTACCTAAAATAGGCGACCCTTTACCGCAACAACGTAAAAACGGGGGTCGTTTGGCCCAGTTCAACACGATCGATGTTGAAATTTACCAAGGACTTTGAGGGGTGTCTGTTTCCGTATGCAAAAATCTTCTTAAAGTCTCCATACAGGTTTCCCCTTTTTATTTCTTTTTTCTTGCAACGTTCCCACTCTCTTATCTAAAATATTGTGGGGGCTCCAGAATCTACTAGTTTAAGATTGCCCCCTCCAACCTCTGCCTGAAAAGACATCATCACCCAAAAAAAAAACCCCAAAATTGGTTATGTGAAGGAATAACCTCACTCCCCTTTCCTTCATCATCAGCGTTGAGCTGTAAAACTTTTTTTTTTTTTCTTTGT
Source organism: Sweltsa coloradensis (assembly GCA_024449915.1). NCBI lineage: Eukaryota > Metazoa > Arthropoda > Insecta > Plecoptera > Chloroperlidae > Sweltsa > Sweltsa coloradensis. Next base: position 38,860 of record JAMZAV010001737.1, read on the forward strand.
AGAATTTTTTTCGATGCCCCTCACCTTTTTCCGGGGTTTTTACAGCATTTCTAAAAATGGGCTGTCCCTTTTCCCCATTTGTTACATACCTTGTTTTCCCCGGGGCATTTCTCTCGGCTGTGGGGCCTGTGTAGCCACACAAAAAACCTTGTAATTGGATCATTCCCTTTGAATTTTCGCGCCGTCTTTTAGCATTAAATTTAAGTGGCAACACTGCTGTCTCCCCCCCCTACCTTATTATGGCGGCATTTGCTGTGACTTTCTGGGACTTCTGGCAATCTTTTTGGGCCCATTTGTGGGGGTTGGTTTGTCCCTTTTTCAAGTATTTTAGTTCGTAGCTCACTCGATCTGCTTTGGTCACTGCTGGTCAGTAACCCCTTTTTATCGTTGTAATTGGAAAAATCGCAGTTCGCGCTTTCCCCCTTTAAGCCTAGTGAAAAGATGAACTGCTCATCTTCTCTCTTTTTCCTTTTCCCGGAAATTTAAGCCGTACCAGAGCTCGCCTTCCCTTGAAAATGACGTTTAGCGCCCTCAAACTACGTCTACTCTTTGACGTTTTGGGCCCCTCGCCTAGCCTAGATTGCCGGCCCAAAGACACAGGCAATTTTAAACCAGATTTTTGGGGGCCCTTTTCGCCAGCAGATGCAATAATTTAAAATTTTTTTAATGTTTTATCTGTGACGCCCTTGGGAGCCTATAAAATGTCAAAACTCCTTACCCCCTGGCCCCCTTTCGGCAATTTTGGGGCGTCTCGCCAGGGGTGTCGAACGGACGTGGGCCTTTGGCCTAGGCCCTGGGCCCTAGGCTCTGCTCACTCATTTTTCATTCCGAAAAAAACTCACGAATTTAATCACTGCCCGGTCAGGTTTTCCCCACGTCCGCCAAAAGTAGGATGAAGGTACCGGAATCACAAGAGACATTTACTGTTAATCTATTGTTTATTACGATACTCTAATACATAATCCCTCCGGGCCCCTAGTTCCGTGTGTCCCGTCAGGGTTTTCCAAATCCCCAAAACTACACCTAGGCCGCATTCCGTTTTTCGCCCAGTGCTAGGCTGTAGCGCTCTGTAGCGCATGGAGGTATGATTATGCCCCAACATTCGGAAGGGGGTTAGCGTTTAAAACATGGCTGACCGTAAAATTAAGATTGTTAAATTAGAAAAATGTTAATTAATGGTTATTTCCTGATTCTTCATCAAAAAATTTTTCAAACCTTAAACTTTGGGGAACTAAAGGGGCTACGCAGACATCCTAACAGTTTCGTGCTATTTTTAGCAGTCCTTTCGTAAAACTTCAGTTCCGCCCTCTTGATTTTACCCCCCCTCTCGGAACGTCCCAGTGCCCGGGGCCCAAAAAAACCTCCCGCTTTTTAGCGCGCTGAGAACCTCCAGAGGAATTTCGGAAAAACAAGGCGGGGGTTGGAGCTAATTTCGGGGAAAGGGGGGAGCGCGGGTACTGCGCTACGTAGCGAGTATCGGAAAAGCGCCCCCAAAAGTATGTTAGTTGTTTTGAACTAGACTAGATTTTTGCTGGCTGCATGACTAGTGGCAGTGCGGGTTTTAAGTAGAGAGAGGGTGGATTTGTCTGTGACCTCGCCTTTTGTTTTCATTTTAATTATTTTATTTGTTTATTGTTCTTCTTAATCACATTTAAAAAATAGCGTCAAACAAAAGTATCTATTCGTCTACATCGTTGTTCGCCCCTTTCCTACCATCCAAAATTTCCCCCCAACAATAGTTTCTAGACCGGAATTGTAGTGCTGCTGGTGGGCGGTGTGGACTTTTAGTACGGCCGTTAGACAATTTGGGCAAAACCCAGACATTAATTTCCTCAAATTTATTGCTGGGAAAACGTTCAGGGGGTGTCCGGTCAAAAAATCAAGTTCCCAAAAATCCCCCTTGGGGGAAAAACCGCCATTTGAAAAAAATCCCCCATGTGTATTTCACAGATTGTTTGCCAAAAGGGGATCTAAAAAACCCCAAATGATTGATTTTTTTTCTTGTTATTTTTTGCAACTCTTTTTTAATAAAAAAATTAAATTTTCATAGGAAAAAATCGCCATCTTGAAAAAAAAATTTCCACATTTTTAATTTTTGGTTTTTTTTAGGCGACCCAAGTAACCTAAAGACTAAAAAAATTTCCTTGTTATTATTTACAACCCCCCTTTTAGGAAAATTAAATTTATCTGCCTCCTTTATAAAGCCGAAAATTTTTTCGATATTGCAAAAAATTCACAAAAAAAGCAACCAGCAAGTTAAAGTTTTTTTGATAAAACGTTTTTCCAAAAAAGAAAAATTTCCCAAATTAAAAAATTATTACGATTCCCAAAAAGGTTTTTAATTAAAATTTCAAAAAGAAAATCACTTATTAGTGGTTTTTCCTTTAATTCACCTCATTTAGCAGTGACTGTGTTCCATCGAAAAGTCGTCCCCAAAAGTTTTACTGAAAAAAAATAAAATGCTGTTTCCCAAAACATTTTTTCGCGTTCCTTGTGTATGAAAAATAAAATTTTTACCCCCCCCACCCCCCCCCCCCCCTTCCAATTGGGGCCCTTAAATTTAAATTTTGCCGAGACGCCCTTTAAAGGGCGACATAAGTATATCGCCATCACTATCATTATCATTTCACTGCACCTTAGTTTCGATTGGTCCTGGAGGCCCTTTCCATGGCCGGGGACTTTTTGAAGTGACCTTGCCAAAAGGGGGCATTCAATTGCCAGCATGACAAAAGGGTTTGATTTTTGGAAGAGTTTTTTGGAGTCATCCGGCCCCCAAACCGAACAAACGTAGATCGCATGTCCCCTCAAAGAAGTCACCCAAGACACCACAAAAATGCGAGACTGGCTACGTTTCCACAGTCCCTTCCAGCGCGTCCACCCCCCTGCTTGTGTCTCTTTCCAAAAGATGTGGGGGCTACGACAAAATGTGAATTTCGACTGTGCTAGAGATTGGAATTAAAACATGAAGGGAAAGGTTGGGGGAAAGTTCATCAAATTTTCAAAAAGCAAACAAAGGTTAAAATTTTTGGAATGTCTTAATTGATCCAGGTCCGCTGTGTAGTCCACGCAACCCTGCAGCTCTTCCCCCAAAGTTTGCATCTCCGGACAGAGGAGCTTGCAGAGTTCTCACCTACGAACTGGCAGCAAGACCACTAATTTTTGATGAATTCTCTTAACGCAAGGGGCGAAAATCCACCCTCTTCAGGCCTCTGCAAGAAATTGCTCCAGCGAAAAGCCTTTCCCCAAAAAGAGGCCCAAAATTTGCCATCGACGGGGGTTTTTGTTGCGCCGCGTTTTGTGGATACGCACTCTACGTACAGGCAGAATGTAAAAATTACTATACTAAAAAAAATAAAAATAAAATAAACTAAAGTAAAACTCAAAAAATGGGGGTATTGACGGATCCAAATCCTCGACAAAAAACACGAAGCACGTCGGGGATGCCGGATCATCTTCAGCAGATGTCGTTGTTTAAAGGGTTGGGGTTCACCTCAAACCTGCTGATTGGGAGTGGAAACTTGAGAAAGGAAACTGACGCCCAAACCCCAAAACTTAGGCTCCGCACCCGATAAACTACTCACAATTGATCATGCAACTTAAAAGGGATGTGAGCGCCCAAAATTTTAAAGCCAAAAATGGAAACTTGCTCCCGATGTGGATACGCAGGGTAGTTGTTTCAAACCCCTCCCACTTTAGAAGACGCGAAACTTGTAGTAGCGAGTGGTTCGCAAAATTGTGTGCAATGAAAAAAGATAATGATGTGATAGTATGGCGAGGCCCATGTCCAGTTAGAGGGGTCCCTCGGCTGAATTCATTTTTAAGAAGAAATGTGTAGGGGGGATGGTTTAGTAACTTTCGTAATAGTACAAGGAATGCGATTTAAAAATGTTTTATGACAGCAGTTTTTTTTTTTTTTGTAAAACTCTTGGGAAAAACATTTGATGGTAAATGCTGAATATGGGAATTTTAAGGGAAACACTAAGAAGTGATGATTTTTTTTTTCCCCCAAATGTCATTACCCATTGAAAAAACGAATAGTTGTTTCCAAAATATTGTTTTTCATATTTTTTTTATTTTCAAGTGCAGTGAACAGTCTAAAATTTCATTTTATATTAACGTTTTAATTGGTACATTTTTTTGGTTGGCAAGTTTCTGCAAAAATAACATTGAACTTGCTGGTTGCTATTTTTGTGGCATTGATTTGCAAAAATAGAAAAAATTTTGGGGGATTTTTAAGAGGGGGAGATGACATTTAAATTTTTTCTATCAAATTTGGGGGTTTTAAATATAACAAGGAATTTTGGGATGTCTTTTGGTCACTTCAATCGCCTGCTATAGCAGAAAACCAAAAAATTCAAAAAAGGTTGAATTTTTTTAAGATGGCGGATTTTTTTCTATAAAAAATTAACTTTTCATCAAATAGGGGTTGCCAAAAAATAACAAAAGAAAAAAAAACAATAATTGGGCACTTGGGGTCACCGTTGTAGCAAAAAATCTGCAAACACAACATATCGGAGATTTTTTAAGATGGGGGATTTTCCCCCAAGGGGTTTTTGGGGGAAATTTAGTTTTTGTTCAGGGGCTCCCCTGAACGTATTTCCCGCAAAATATTTGAGAAAATTTAAAATTTCCGGGTCAAAAGTCTAATTTGCCCCATACATTTTTGTCTCAAGGGTGTGTCTGTGTTCGACCGATTGCATCGTTGCGAACGTCAATATTACGTCTAATGCCTCAGGTTTCACGACGACGTGTTTGTGGGCATTACAAAAGGGCTAGTCCTATTTACGTATGGCTGTTAAATAAATTAAATCTCTCCCGCTTAAGGTAGGCCAGCTCAAAAAGATAGGTTAATATTTGGGGAAAAAGTCAAAAAGGTACTTCCATCTGCCATAGTAGCTTAGCTTGGGCCCAGGCCTGAAAACCCACCAAGTGCTGTGGCACATTGCTAATGTTTTTTCAAGTCTTAAGCCTATTTTTTGAAAAATATCCAATGCACACAATTTTACTTTACTTAAATTTACCCGAAAGTTTGTAGTCATTTTCAAAAAGATATCAGGTTTCAGTTTTTGATTTGACAAAAAAAATTTTAAATTTTCGACCCTGTGCTTTTGTCAAACTAAGTTCCCGTTGTTTACCGCGAGATCGCGCGAGGGTTTACGTAGCACAAAGCGTTCGGTAGTAGCTCGGAGCGGATCGATATCGATGTTGTGATCACATGCGCGTTCGATCAGAAAATGGCGGGACGCTCGGCAGATCGAAAGTCATTTTTGGGAATTGAAGCAAAAACAGGTAGCGGACGGAAATCGCGGACATTCGTTATTTTGAGAACGCTCTCACTGAACACGCCTCGGTTTCTAGGTTAAGTTAGCGATTTGGTTTTGGGCACACCAACGGGAATGAGATTTACCTCGGAGATGATTAAAAAGATAAATTCCATCTGTATGCCGGAATGCACGATGTTCAATGTTCAAATCCCACTTCTGATATGTGAACAACATTTGCCCTTCTAACATAAACCTCGATATTTAGGTGGTGATTTTCGGGACAAGGGATCCGGGTACTTGCCACGGTGTAGGCTCTCGGAAGGTCAGGATGATTAATAATGTCACACGAACGATGGTTTTGAATTAAAAGTGAAAGTGTAATTAATTAAAAAAAGTTGATAGCTTACCCGTTCCGTTTCAAGATAATTAAGATTGATACGTTATTATAAAAGTGGACGATATAAAAAACCACAGAGACGAGGATGTCGGTGACTCCTCACCGAGCCTCGACGGACGAGAGAGTGGGTCCTTACTCTTGGCTTGGCGGTAGTCACGGCTTGCCGCCACGCGATGTTTCCTGAACGCACCCCCCCACTGCCTTCGCGATGGGGAAAAACGTTAACAATTGTATCCCTGTATAAGGCTTATTTTAAAAACCTTTATTTGGAAGCCTTCCAGCAAACTCTTTAAAACCCTTTTTTTTCAAAAGACCTAATATCACTATAACCGTAAGTCTATGTAAAATATGAACGTTTAGCCCACCCGTTTGGTCAGAAAATCGCGGGCCGATTGGGAAAATGGCGAATTAACAGTAGAAGCAGTAGCAGTAGTAGTAGCAGCAGTAGTAGCTAACATCCTTAAGTGATTTTGACATGTTTCAAGCCATTTTTTCACCAAGAAGGAATGCTCGTACCCCAACCAAATTTGGCATGTGTTGTTAGGTACCTAAATCCCCTCGATTTGATAGTTTCAAGTTCACATCACGTTTTATGACGGCTGGGTAACACCTCGAAATCACCCCAACTCTGTTTGCTTTATAAGGTGCCTGAGTGTGTAGCGCGCCACGGCTTGGCTGCGGCGCCCTAACGCCAACCTAGATAACGTGCCTGAATTTTACTGTTACTGTTGCATTAAAAGTGTGTTAAAAAAGTGTTTGTGCACGTCTTCAATAAGATAATAATTTTTGATGATTTATTTGGGTTTTGTAGTTTTTGTAGCGCGTCGCGCTATACAAGTTGAGTTGTGTGACAGGTTCTCGCTCGGCTCGCATTTCCGGCGTGGAAGGGGGGGGGGCGATTGGGGAATCGTGGTTCGCCAGTGTCCAGAGGGTTTTGTTTCAATAGATCAACAAATGCATCCAGTTAATGTTTTTGTTGCCGCTTCTTGGGGGTGACCCGGGCCCAACCGCGAGTCCCCCGTACTTATAGCCGGCGCCTAGTGCGAAACACTAATAATCCGGCTCCGCAATGAAAAATACAGAGTTACTACGATAGGGCAGCACCACACTCGCTGCGGGTGGGCAGGCACAGGCCCGCTAGGGGCTAAGGGTTAAGCACAGGGAAGAAACAGTGATATGTACATACGGGAATAATATGAGAGAATAACAACACTATATTTACACGGAAGAGACGCGGGCGACTGGATGTCCCCCCACTGCGGGGCGCATGTTCACAGTCGGGGGTCGACTGCGCCACGGCGGCGGTACACACGAACCCCATTCCGAGCCCTTTTGCAGGGGGGGAGAAAGTCCTCTCCTAGGGAGGCAAAAAGGGGGGCTTGAAACGGTCGGTTGGGGGGCCCCGGGCAAACGTTCGCCGCCCGCGAATGAGAGGGTTACGAGCGCCTCCAGGAGGGTAAACGAACGCGCCTGTTTGAAGAAAGTCAGCACATGGGGACCCGAGGTCACGGTGCAGGTCCCTCATCCCGGGGCGCGACGGGACACTAGTGGCGGGCTCGCAGGCCTTGTTTTTTTGGGTGGTCTGCAGCTTTGGGAAAAGGGGGGACGTCGGCACACTGGCCCAAGGAAGGCGTAGGAGAAGGTCGGGCGAATGACCGCGAGAGAGCGCCCCCAGCAAGGGGTAGGGGACGACAGTTGCCCGGGCGCTGCGCCGCCACTGCGTTTTCTGCGGCCCCCAGTGAGGTGCCGGGCGAGGGTAAACCCAGGCACTTGTTTTAAGAGGGCCTTGGATGTCCCGTGGCGGCTCGTGAGTATTTTCTGCAGGTGGTCTGCAGTGGTTAATCTTATTTGGGTAGATGCAGCCGGGAGGCGAAATTTGTGGTCTATTTTTCCTCAAGAGCCTGTATGCGATCTGAGACAGGTAGACCCGGGACGTCTATTCACCCTATTTGGGTAAAGTATCAAAGTTTTTTGAACACTTATTATTATTTTTGAGTAATTCTAAACTACAATTTGGAAATAAAATTAAATTAGTGATATACTTTCGAGTAGGGTTTAATTATTTAGTTTTTTTTATGATTAAGTTTAGTAAAATTCCAATTGGATTATTAATTATTTGACAATCGCAAATAATACACCCTACGATAGCCCACTCGCTTGCCAGCGTTGCGAGTGGGTGCGCGAACACGTTGCGGGAACTAGCGGCTATGCAATGGACTGCAGACAGTGCAGACCCAAGCAGCACTATCTCCCTAACCTCCCGGCATTAACCCGCCACCCGCTCCACCCGGTTAGGTCTACCGTGAGGACTGCAAAACTGCAGACCATAGTATTACCACTACAAGTTCATGACGCGGCGGCGTTCAAAAACGTGCGATTCAATACTCATAAGAATATTTACTGGATATTATTTTAGAAACACTTTTGTACAATAATACACTTTTATTATTATACTATTGGTGGCGGTTATTTATAATATTAAATAATATAAAATTTGGTCCAGGGGAGGTGCAGCCCTGCAGCCCTCCCTCACGAGCCGCCAAATGCCGCCACTGATGTCGTCGCCATGAAGACGGAAACGCGGGCGGTGTGGGCCCCGGACCACTAAGGTGAAGCTCTTGCCGCGTTTAGTCCTGCGCCAGAGATTGTACCAGGCGCCACTGAGTTAGGTAGCGCTGGCCAAACATGACCGCCCCAGCGCCGTCGGATTGAGTCAGTAATGTGTACTTTGTTCAAAATTTGTAAGAAGTAAGTGGTAAATAGAATTAGAACGTTCTGCAAGTGGCGCGTTTTCTCTCTGATTGAAACCTGCAACATAATGGGAAATATAAAATTCAATATATAACAAACTATATAGATGATTAAACAATACTTACATTCATCTTTTTCAGCTGTTCACAATAAATTATTAAAAGATAAGATACAGCCAATACATATACATTTATTGAGCGAGCGAAGCGAGCGTCTCCACTTGACTCTTAGGCTCGAATGTCTGTTTTTTTTTTTTTTTTCTGTTCTGCTTCGATACAGGTCGCACGTTTCTCTGATCGACCTGAAATTTTGCACACATGTACATACCACCTGCGGGTTCTGTATAGTTTGACAAAATCCAATGTTGGTTAAAAAAATAAAAAATAAAAAAAAATAAAATAAAATGTACCGACTTTAAAATTTTGCAGGTCAATAGTACAAATTTCTAAATGGGTTTTCCCCAAGTGGGTTTTTTAAGGTTTTTGTTAGGGACACCCCTGAACGTATTCAGCAAAATATTTGGGGAACTTAAATGTCCGGGAAAAGTCTAATTGCCTTATTTTTTTTAAGGTGTGTCTGTTTTTTCCTCTTTGGAAACGTCAATTTTAGTTAATGCCTCTAAGGTTCACGACGACGTGTTTTTGGAGCCATTAAATAGGGCTAGTCCTATTTACTGTATGGTCTGTTAAATAATTAAATCTCTCCAGCTTAAGGCTAGGCCAGCTCAATAGATCAGGTTAATATTTGGTGAATGAGTCAAGAAGGTAGCTTACCAGTCATGCCATAGCTAGCTTAGCTTGGCCTAGGCCTGAACCTATCCAAGTGCTGTAGGCACATTGCTAATGTTTCTCAAGTCTATAAGCACTATTTTAGAAATAATATCCAATGCACACAATTTTACTATTACTATAAGTTCACCACGAATGTTTGTAGTCACTTTGCAATAAGATATCAGGCTTTCAGTTCGATTTGACAAAAAATTTAACTTTTCGACCATGTGCTTCTGTCAAACTAAGTTCCTGTTGTTACCGCGAGATCGCGCGACGGTACGTAGCACAAAGCGTTCGGTAGTAGCTCGGAGCGGATCGATATCGATGTTGTGATCACATGCGCGTTACGATCAGAAAATGGCGGACGCTCGGAGCAGATCGATAGTCACTTTTGGAATTGAAGCACAACAGCGTAGTGGACGGAAATGGCGGACATTCGTTATTTTGAGAACGCTCTCACTGAACACGCCTCGGTTTCTAGGTTAAGTTAGCGATTTTGGCTTTGCACACCAACGGAATGAGATTTACCTCGGAGATGATTAAAAAGATGAATCCATCTGTATGCCGGTAATGCACGATGTTCAATGTTCAAATCCCACTTCTGATATGTGAACAACATTTGCCCTTCTAACATAAACCTCGATATTTAGGTGGTGATGTCGGGACAAGGCATCCGGGTACTTGCCACGGTGTAGGCTCTCGGAAGGTCAGGATGATTAATAATGTCACACGAACGATGGTTTTGAATTAAAAGTGAAAGTGTAATTAATTATAAAGTTGATAGCTTACAAGTTCCGTTTCAAGATAATTAAGATTGATACGTTATTATAAAAGTGGACGATATAAAAACACAGAGACGAGGATGTCGGTGACTCCTCACCGAGCCTCGACGGACGAGAGAGTGGGTCCTCACTCTTGGGCTTGGCGGTAGTCACGGCTTGCCGCCACGCGATGTTTCCTGAACGCACCCACACTGCCTTCGCGATGCGGAAACGTTAACACTTGTATGCCTGTATAAGGCTTATTTTAAAACCTTTATTTGGAAGCCTTCCAGCAAACTCTTTCAACCTTTTCTTTCAAAAGACCTAATATCACTATAACCGTAAGTCTATGTAAAATATGAACGTTGTAGCCCCACCCGTTTGGTCAGAATCGCGGGCCGATTGAAACTGGCGAATTAGACAGTAGAAGCAGTAGCAGTAGTAGTAGTAGCAGCAGTAGTAGCTAACATCCTTAAAGTGATTTTGAGCATGTTTCAAGCCATTTTTTCACCAAGAAGGAATGCTCGTACCCCAACCAAATTTGGCATGTGTTGTTAGGTACCTAAATCCCCTCGATTTTGATAGTTTCAAGTTCACATCACGTTTTATGACGGCTGGGTAACACCTCGAAATCACCCCAACTCTGCTTGCTGTATAAGGTGCTTGAGTGTGTAGCGCACCGCGGCTTGGCTGCGGCGCCCTAACGGGCACCTAGATAACGTGCCTGAATTTTACTGTTACTGTTGCATTAAAAGTGTGTTAAAAAAGTGTTTGTGCACGTCTTCAATAAGATAATAATTTTGATGATTTATTTGGGTTTTGTAGTTTTTGTAGCGCGTCGCGCTATACAAGTTGAGTTGTGTGACAGGTTCTCGCTCGGCTCGCATTTCCGGCGTGGAAGGGGTGGGGGCGATTGGGTGAATCGTGGTTCGCCAGTGTCCAGATGTTTTGTTTCAATTAGATCAACAAATGCATCTCAGTAATGTTGTTGTTGCCGCTTCTTGGTGGGTGACCCGGCAACCGCGAGTCCCCCGTACTTATAGCCGGCGCCTAGTGCGAACACTAATAATCCGGCTCCGCAATGAAAAATACAGAGTTACTACGATAGGCAGCACCACACTCGCTGCGGGTGGGCAGGCACAGGCCCGCTAGGGGCTAAGGGTAGCACAGGGAAGACAACAGTGATATGTACATACGGAATAATATGAGAGAATAACAACACTATATTTACACGGAAAGAGGACGCGGGCGACTGGATGTCCCCCCACTGCGGGGCGCATGTTCACAGTCGGGGGTCGACTGCGCCACGGCGGCGGTACACACGAACCCGATTCCGAGCCCTTTTGCAGGCGGGAGAAAGTCCTCTCCTAGGGAGGCAAAGGGGCGCTTGAAACGGTCGGTGGGGCCCAGGGCGACGTCCGCCAGCCCGCGAATGAGAGGGTTACGAGCGCCCTCCAGGGAGGAGTAGAACGAACGCGCACTGTTTTGAAGAAAGTCACGCACCATGGGGACGCCGAGGTCACGGTGCAGGTCCGTCATCCGGGTCGCGAGCGGGACACTAGTGGCGACTCGCAGGCACTTGTTTTGGATGGTCTGCAGCTTGGAAAGGTGGACGTCGGCACAGCTGGACCACACAGGAGAGGCGTAGGAGAAGGTCGGTCGAATGACCGCCGAGTAGAGCCGACCGCAGCAAGGGATAGAGGGACGACAGCTTGCCGGTCGCTGCTGCCGCCACTGCGTTGACGTGCGGCCCCCAAGTGAGGTGCCGGTCGAGGGTAAGACCGAGGCACTTGTTGGAAGAGGCCCATTGGATGTCCAGTGGCGGCTCGTGAGTATTTACTGCAGGTGGTCTGCAGTGGTTTAATCTTATTTGGGTAGATTGCAGCCGCGGGAGGCGAAAATTTGTTGGGTCTATTTTTTCCTCAAGATAGCCTGTAGTGCGATCTGAGACAGGTAGACCCGGGACGTCTATTCACCCTATTTGGGTAAAGTATCGAAGTTTTTGAACACTTATTATTTATTTTTGAGTAATTCTAAACTACAATTTGGAAATAAAATTATGAAATTGAGTGAATATACTTTCGAGTAGGGTTATAATTATTTAGTTTTTTTATTGATTAAAGTTTAGTAAAATTTCTCGAATTTGATTATATAATTTATTTGCACAATCGCAAATAAATACACCACTACGATAGCCCACTCGCTTGCCAGCGTTGCGAGTGGGTGCGCGAACACGTCGCGGGAACTAGCTGGCTACTGCAATGGACTGCAGACAGTGCAGACCCAAGCAGCACTATTTCCCCTACAACCCCTCCCGGCATTACAACCCCGCTCACCCGCTCCAACCCCGGTTAGGCTCTACCGTGAGGACTGCAAAACCTGCAGACCACAGTATCACCAGCTACAGAGTTCCTGACGCGGGCGGCGTTCAAAAACGTGCGCATTCAATACTCATAAGAATATTTACTGGAAATATTATTTTTAGAAACACATTTTGCACAATAAATTACACTTTTTTTAATAAAACGTATTGGTGGCGGTATATTTATAATATTAACATGATGGATCAAATTGCCAGGGAGGGCTGCAGCCCTGCAGCCCTCCCTCACGAGCCGCCACAATGCCGCCACTGATGTCGTCGCCATGAAGACGGAACGCGGGCGGTGCTGGGCCCCGCGACCAACTGAAGAGGGTGAAAGACGTCTTCGCCGCGTTTAGTCCCATGCGCCAGAGATTGTACCAGTCCGCCACTGAGTTTAGGTAGCGCTGGCCAAACATGACCGCCCCACGCGCCGTACGGGATTGAGTCAGTAATGTGTGTACTTTGTTCAAAATTTGTAAGAAGTACGTGTGGTAGAATTAGAATTAGAATCGTTCTGCAAGTGGCGCGTTTTCTCTCTGATTGAAACCTGGCTAATCATAATGGGAAATATAAATATTCAATATCATAACAAACTATATAGATGATATAAACAATACCTATACATTCAATACTTTTTCCAGCTGTTCACAATTAAATTATTAAAAGATAAGATACAGCCAATACATATACATTTATTATACATAACCCAATATTGAAGGTGACAAATTGCCTTTTTTTCAATAATACAATAATATTATAAAATATGGTTTGCACATAATCACTATATCTTAGGTTTAAAACTATTTTGACCTAAATATTTTATAACTTACATATGAGTACTGTACTCTTGTGTAAGTTTGTAACTTTGTCTAATCATACTAGAGAGAATTTAATAATAGGGGATCTACAATTATTTATAGAACAAATTTGATTTACATATTTTGTGATGATTTACAGAGATTCAATGTAAATATTCAATACATGTGCTCTAGCTTATATCAAATACATAGGTACATAATTACAATTATTTGCAATATGGTTTAATAATATACAAGTGAAGCAAAGCTTTCACTATTATTTAAAAAAAATCCGTTTAGAGTAAATAGAAGGCAAGTTTGACATCCGCCAGGGTTGAGTAAAGGTATAATGCTCGACGTCGAAAACATTTGATTTACATATTTTGTGATGATTTACAGAGATTCAATGTAAATATTCAATACATGTGCTCTAGCTTATATCACATACATAGGTACATAATTACGCTTTGGCTTTACGACATAAACGTCACGTCAAAAATTATTAATATATGTTACTATTGCTACACTCTCCACCCAGCTAATTGAGGAAGAGGTGCTAAATGAATACACGTATGTAAAGTTAATTTAAGATACTGTTTATTTAATGTAAAATTCCACAATTATGAGAAGCACAGAACCGTAGTTCGTACTCTCTGGGATCCGTAGACCAACTAACTTTTCAACACCCTCGAAGCCAAGCCAAATTTTGACCGCCTCCCCCTCTCACATGGTCACCAACCTAAGAATATAATTATGACAAAATTAACTAAAATACTAATTAGACATGTCGATTCACACAATTCACTGACTTAAAGGACACAAATCAATAAAGACAACTTAAATTCAACATTACTTCTACTAATTATAAAACAATGTGAATCATAGCGTTACCACACATTAGTGACCAAAAGAATAAACAGAATTAAGTTGGTATTACCCAGCTCAGAGTGCTGGCGGGAAGTAGGGAAGGTCCACACATGTCCATCCTCGCAGGGGTGGTTCGGAGACGACATAAAAACCATGAAGAAATAAATTACCGGAACAGTGTGACGTTAGGTTAGGTCAGAACGACAGGGTGAATACGAAATACAGAAACTAGAACACAAATGAAAAGAACACAAAGAAAGGGTATGAGACAGCACATAACCCCCCAAAATGACAGGTAATGAGACAAAGTCTGATTTTCGTTCATTTTCACAGAGTGCTGTCCTGAAATTAATCATGGTAATACTTCTTAAGATTAACAATATTATGAATGCCTACACTCTTATTGCGTACATCATCCTGCAATCGGTATGCGTTAGGGCCGATAACCGATTCCACTCTGTAAGGCCCTTAAAAATCAAGAAAAACTTCTTAATTGTTTTGTCGAGTGCTGACGATTGATTGTAATCCTTTAACAATACTAAGTCCCCTATTGCGAGAGTTGTGCACTTGTGTGCCTTGTCATGCCTCTGCTTACGATAGTTCGCCTTTTTAAGCATCGAATCCCTTGCCATGCAAACAACAGTAGGGCTATCATTAGCTCTCACAATATTGACATTCGGTGGAAGGTGAAGGAACTTCTCCACCTCTTGACTCGGCTTACTCCCAAGTTGTAACTCCCAAGGTGTTACTTTCGTTGCACTGTGAGTGGTCACATTCAGCTAATGTTGAATGGTAGAGATGTAATCTGCCTACGCCGTATGTTTGTCGTGACAGTAAGTACGGAGAATGCGTCCTATCTCCCGCATCACGCGCTCGCTAGGGTTACTCTGTGGGTGTCGCACAGATGAGTGTATTACCTCAATGTTCTCATCCTCCAAAGTCGAGTACCAAAGCCGAGATGTGTATTGCGTCCCATTGTCCGATAGAATCTTAGATGGCCGGCCCACATTGACGATATAGTCATTGATTATCTTCAAAAGAATAGCTTTAGTTGTCGCTTTTTTCAGGGCGTACAAGGATACGTACTTTGAAAACAGGTCCATAATCACTAACACATAGCACACGCCACCCGTAGAAGCAGGTAATGGACCAAACAAATCTGTAGCTGCGATGATTATTACAGTGAGTGGGTACAATAGATGCCATCTCACCTGCCAGAGTCTGCGGTGAAATCTTTGCCTTCTGACATAAATCACATGCGCGTATTAACCTAGTAATGTCGCGCTTCATACCGCGCCAATAAAACACCTCATTCATCAGTGTAAATATTTTATACACGCCAAAATGACCGTATGCTAAATGATAGTTTAAAATCAGATTGGTCACCTCCAGTTTAGGCACGCACGCTTTCCACGTTGAGTCAATGTCACTGCGATGATAAAGGACTTGCTCAAAGATTAGGTAGCGTTTCTTTATTTCACTGTGTACTGTACTAACGGGGTCAATAACATTATCTTCTTTCCCCAGCGCTCGTATCAATTCGTATAAAGAACTGTCACTACGTTGCGTACGAGGTAATCTCTTGGCAAAGTCTTTAATCGCTGCATGCGGTCCCTTCATGCAGTTGTGAAGTTTTCCGAGTTTGGCAATACGCAAGGTAGCGCCACCACCTTTCGGCTGCACGGTTGCTGTGGTGGTCCGTGACAAAGCGTCCGCGACTATGTTTTCCCGCCCGGGACAATAGCAGATGTCGAAAAGATATTCTTGTAACACTAGAATCCACCGCGATAATCTGCCATTACCCAACCTACATTGACGTAAAAACGACAATGCTTTGTGGTCGGTCCAAATCGTGAATTTTTCGCCAATTAAATAATGACGAAACTTTTGGACACTCCATACTATTGCCAAAGCCTCCTTCTCTGTTGTAAAATAACGCCTTTCTGGTGCACGAAGTGTCCTGCTTGCGAACGCAATCACCCGTTTATTACCATTGGAGTCAAACTGAAAAAGCTGGGCCCCCAGTCCCACATCGGAGCTATCGGTCTGCAAATGCATTGGTATACCTGGTAATGGGTGGTATAGCATGACCGCCTGAAGAAAAGACTCCTTCACCCGCTCGAAAACTTTGGTCATTTCGTCCGACCACACCCATTTCTCACTTTTTTTTAATAACCGAAGTAACGGAGCAATGAGATCAGAATATCTTTCTGTAAATCTTTTGTAGTGATTGCAAACTCCCAAGAAACTGCGTAGTTGTTTCACATTTAGTGGTCTAGGATAGTTTTTAATCGCCTCAACATTACTAGGGTCAAGTCTGACCCCTTCGGCCGACAAGAAATGACCTAGAAACTTCACTTCGGGGCGCATAAACATAGATTTATTTAAATTTATGGTCATTCCAGCGTTATATAAACGACCAAATACGATGTCTAGGTGACGCAAATGTTCTTCTAAAGTCTCACTGGCGACAACAATACCATCGACATACGTCATCACGAATGCTGCCGTCTCGGGGCCCAAAACCTTGTTCAAACATGAACATCTAATGAGGCCGGAACTACTCGATTGCAAACCGAACGGAACTCGCCGAAAACAATAGGAAATGCCTTTGTGGAGAAAAGCAGTGTATTTTCTATCTTCTTCGCGTAATTTTAACTGCCAGAACGAACTAGATAAATCAATTGTTGTAAAATACTTAGCGTTACTAAATGTCTGTAATAAATCTTCCATGGGCAAAGGGCAGTCTGTTTGAGGAACCATCTTACTATTAAGTTTCCTCGCATCCAAACAAATCCGGACACTCCCGTCCTTTTTGACCACCGTAACTAAAGGGTTAGAATAGGCCGAAGGTCGTTGTTCGATAACCCCCATTTCAACCATACTTTCGATCTTTTCGTCAACAGCTGATCGTTTAGACAGCGGTATCGGGTAGGACCGTTGCACAAATGGTTGCTGGTCACTCATGTGAATTTCATGCACATAATCGCGTACACACCCTGGTGTGTCTGAGAATACCGCCTTGTGTTTCAACAAAGTGTCAGTGAGCAACTGTTTATTTGTTGCAGTGGTCTCGACGTCGCGCACTTTCGCTGAAATACGCGTAACAAGGTCACACTTGGGGTTGTGCGTTTGTTGCACTTGGCGACACGACAAAACATAGTTCTCATTAACATAATCTTCACAAGAAAAATCAAAACCTTCACACATGCTCTCCCCATTGTCTTCCGTAGCAAGACAAAGTTTGATTGAACCACAAGCTACTTGTTCAGTATCAGTGTACACAACATCACTAATAAATGGTAAAACAGTTTCATCAAGGTTTAAAGTATGGGTCTCAAAGTTTATGACCGCTCGTTTATGTTCAAACCAGTCTGCGCCAAGAATCAATTTGCATGAAAGATTTGGAACGATATACATTGCTACATCATACACAACAGTTCCTAATTTAATAGGCAAAAAGGTTGAAATTTTAGTTTGTGACTATGCACAGACCCAAACGCCCCTTCCACGGTTATGCCATGAACGGGTAACAAAGGAATATTAGGACTAACAGCTGCCAGTTCATCATAGAAACATTCTGAGATACATGTTAAATCGCTACCAGTGTCCAGTAAAACATGAATGTTTTCACGATAGCCGACGGTCGCCAACACCCGCGGCGCTTTCCCTGTGTTACTGTTTACACCCACCTGGCTATTGTTGTCGTCACGTAACAGGTCATCCACTGGACACATCTCCACCACACCAACGGATTGTATGTTGGCCGTGTCAACATCTAGTCGGTTAGCCTTCAAAGAGTTCACTACAGCTGGCAGCACAGAAGGCGTATGACCAGCGTTCATTCGTTTCCCTGACTGTTGCCGGACACGCTGATTGCAGCTTCATGGTCAGCCATCGCCTCGTGTGACGTCTCAGTTCCCGCGACGTCTTGAATCACCTCCAGATGATTCAGGCGAGAACGGTTCTCGCGAGTCCCCTGAAGCTCCCTCCATTGGATGGTATTCCCGTTGCCTTGAGTATCCCTCCATTGGTTGTTGTAGGTACTGTGTCATCAGGTACTTTTTCAATTAGTTCAATGCGCTCTAGCGCCATCATAGTTGTAGTATTTGTTGTAGTACAAATAGCCACTGGCCTCTCTATGAATTGGAGTTGCGCTGTCGCGCCATCATAGTTGTAGTATTTGTTGTAGTTGAATTAGCCACTGGCCTCTCTATGGAAATATATATTCTTGGACAATAAAACATGGTCTGAATAGAATCCAAAGTTTTGTGAGTTTCTTTCCCAAATATCCTGAATCATCCAGCACGGCCTGCGACATCCAAGTAAAACATGGTGGCAAGCGGAAAACTAGTTTCATAATGCTTCTTTCAAGGTATGAATGAAGATAATCTGTTGGAGATTTTGAATTATAATTCAAGACATAGCATGGAGGAACAAACAACCACATGTCAAGTCACAATACAACCTCCAACAAACTTCTCTTTCAAACCTCAAGAGTGGTTGCAATGGAAGAAAAGGTACAACAGGTTCAGATCTACATCATGAATCGATCTTCAATCCAGTAAAAGACAGGTAGATAACCTAATATATTGCATGGGGGAGAAGGCAGAAGAAATTCTTGCCTCATTTAAGTTGTCAGAAACTAATGAGGGCACCTATACAGTGGTGAAAGAAGAGTTTGAGAGTACTTCTGCCCAAAAATGTATTATGAAGGCGTTTTAGGCAGGAAACTGAAGATTGTTCTCCGTTTTTAATTGTTGAGACCGGTACCCACCTTTGTGTCCGTCCTCCCCACGTTGTTGCCTGCTTGCTGCCGAGTCATCCAACTCTCGCAAAATATTAAGCATTTCAGCTGGAGTCGAAATCCGGGCTGCCACCAGAGCAGTATCAACATTGGCCGGAAATAAATGTCTCATCCTTCTGACGAATGACCGTGGTGATATAGGCGTGGTCAAGTATTTTATTCTCCTCATCCACAAAACGAAAAACTCAGACATTGTTTTGTGTAACTGTCGGTTGTAAAAGTTTGTTTGGAGTTGGTCGATCAATTTATCTTGTTTGTTTTCTGACCAGAACATGTCTATAAAATCTGCCGTGAACGATTCCCATCCTTGCCATGTATCCTTAAAAGCCTGTCCCCAGTCACCTGGCATGCCATCCATTTGAGCGATGGTTAATTGTATCCACTCACCCTCTGGTATACTTACTTGAGCAAAGTATGACTCCATTGCTTGCAAGAATTCAACGGGATGCACTTTGTCATCATCCTGGAATCGAACCGCGATCGGTGGTCGACCGATAGGGAATACAGGTGGGGACAGCTGGTGCTGCGCAACCCCACTCGACTGTCCCTGTCCTTGAACCGGTGGCGTCATGGCTTCCGGAGAGCCCGCGCTTTGTCCCGACGCCTCTAGAGCGTTGATACGCCCCGTGAGAGTGCCAAGCAAGGTGCCGAAACCTTCGAGGAGCGCCTCTAATCGGTCAATCGACTGCACTTGCATTGTATTTTGTTCATCGTTATTTCCCTCGTGCCCTGCCTGTGAACGTGTTTCAGGCATTTTAACAAAAGGATTCGTACGTATATTAAAATGTATTATTTTCGGTCCTGACACATGTGAAAATGTTTCATTTAGTTCGTCAATGCTCCCGAGTATGAGAGAAGAGTTGACTTCATCTAGATCGCATAAACCATCAGTCATCATCTTGTAGATGATTGGAATAGTACTACTACAATGGTTCAAGATATAATAAGTTAAATTAGAATTAAAGTTAAAAGTATAGTATTGCTACAATGGTTTAAGATATAGTCAAGTCAAATTAGAATTAAAATTAAAAGTACAAGAAAGGTATAAAACAAAACATAAAGAGAAAATAAAGAAAATACTTTAGTTATGCCTAATCCTAATATTATGGTTTGCGTAATGGATCTATCGACCTCAAGCGTCTTATGTTTAATGATTATTGATGTTTTTTAGTTGCACCAGGGTATTGATAAAATGTTTTCCCTCCATCTCTCAGGACAACAATTTTCCCGTCGCGGGTCCAGCAATTACGCACTCCAAACTTGTCGCGCGCATTTTTGAAAATGGCTTGTCTTCGTTGCGTAAGTGACTCGGTGATGACTTGCCCGCTTCCTTTTAGTCGTGACTTCGCGTACCACACCATTTCTCTGTCCTGATAGCTTACAAATTTTATTATTTTAGGACGTGGGGCAGTCTGGTCTTTCTTCGGAGGTCCGATTCTATGGCAGCGATCAATCATCATGTCAGACGTCTCGACATTGAGTTGATTGCAAATAACATCGTACGCCGTTGTATAAACATTCTCCCGGGCAACTTGAGGAACTCCCTGGATGATGAGACAGTTCCTGCGTCCGTACTGTTCCAACGAGTCGATTTTGTCGTCTAGTGATGTTACTTGTTCAGTGATCGCCCGGAATTTCTCTTGAAAGGTGTCAAATCTTTTAGAGAAGCTTTCTTTGAAGTCGGCAAATGATTTTTGAATGGTTTCTAGTGCTGTTGACGTGTTTTCCCTTTCAGTATTGGTGTCTGCTTGATTATGAGTATTTTGTGCCACAGCATCTTTTAGTCTAGTTTAAACCATTTAAACCAATCGCGATCCAGTATCGTCAAGAGACATCCAGAAATAAGTTTTGTGTGTTCTACGCAGTAAAGTTGAGTGATGTTTCTTTTTTAGTAATTATGTGTAATCATAATTACTCGTAAAAACACTGTGCGTCATCATCGCTTCGAGCAAAGATATTCACGGATTAAATTGGATTATTCACCACATCTAACAGGATGAGTACATGTCAAATGACATTATCATAAATTTCTTTATTTTGTATCCAATTTCATTGTATGTTTATATTTTTGTTAATTGATGGGGAAACAAATGAGCTCTTAGGTAGGAACTATCACGGTACTGATTATGTAACGCCATATTTAATTGTTCAATAGTGAGCTAGTTATTGTGAAAACTTAAACAAAAACGTATCATTGTAGCTAGTGATCCCGAAATCCCTTGGTTTCATATAAAATTGTAAGCGTTGTTGCCGGAGATTTCGCCCAGTCAAAAGGGAGGAACCCAGAACATCAGATGGAGGAAGGTAGGACAGTAAGTTCCAAGGTTTGACCATTTGCATAACGAAGTATAAATAATTGAGATTAATTATTCTGATTATTTTATTAAGAATTTTGTGTTCTAAGATTGAGCTAGATAAATTTTCAACGTAATTTAGTGCATACCTTTTCCTTGCAGGGCACCCACAGGATAGCGTATGTTACAGTGATATAGGGTCTTTTGAAAGAAAAAGTTTGCTGGAAGGCTTCCAAATAAAGGTTTCAGTCTAAGCCTTATACAAGAATATAATCAACAAGTAACTATAGTTACTTGACAATGATCGACTACATTGTTTACAAAAAGCAAGTCTTTGGGCCACTAGATATTTTACATCCTATTGTTAATTGGTAATTCCATAGAAATTAAATCAACTTTGATAAAATTATTATATTTTAACTAGGAAGCTTCGCAAACGCTTTTTCAGGCGCGTTGTTGGATGAGAGTAATTTTTTTAAACGAAAAAACGCGTAAAATGCTTTTTTCATGAGAAATTATTTTTCGATTGCGCTCAAATTTCACAATAATATAGTAATTCATAACATAAAGGTTCTGTGAAAAAATCATTACAATTGGATAAAGCATGTAGGTGTTATAAGTCGAAGAAATGTTTTAAAAATAAAAAAAAATCGTAAATTTGCGATTTTCATAAGAAATAATTTTTCGATGGCGCTCAAATTTTACACGAATATATAAGTATATAAAATTTAGATTCTGTGAAAACTTCATCACAATCGGATAAAGCATGTAGGTGGTATAAGTCGAAGAAAGTTTTTAAAAATCGAAAAAAATCGTAAAATTACGATTTTCATGAGAAATAATTTTTCGATTGCGCTCACAAAATTGGCAGTTCTAAGTTTAGAGATTTCGAAGGCCTCCAGAAAATTTCATCGCAATTGGAGTATCGGTTTAGCCGGAATCGTGCTAACAGACAGACAAAAATACAAACGAAAAAAAAACATTCCGGATTTTTTCCCCAGTGTAGTGAAATTAAATCTTCGCTTCGCTTGCTTGCCACGCTCATCCAACAAATAATTTTGCAATGGAACTTGATAAAGTAATGAGATCACACACATAACAAAAACTTGTAAAAATACAGCCAAACCTTACACACTCCAAAGAAATGAGATCTAAAAAGGGCTAAGCTCATTCTTCTACCCTTCCACATTTGCACATTCTTAATTCATAAACGTATAGTGTGGCTCGTTGGTCTTGTTGTGTGGCTCGTTGGTCTTGTTGTTAGCGTATCTGCTTCCAATGTAGAAGGTCCAGGGTTCGATTCCCGCTAAAGTCAGAAGTTTTTTAACTTCGTATTTGGACTTAAGTCCATCAGTTCTTGTCTTAGGAGTTTGTAAACGGTGACTTTGGAGCCGTCCTAGCAACGAAGCACATAATAAATTTCAGAGTTGTTCTGAATCGGCCTTGTTGATTCTGGCGTTGATTCGCGGGTGTTTGCACTCTCCATACTACAGATTGCTACATTTCCTATTAAAAATATTAATCTCTGGTTGGTTTTCGCTCATACTCGTCGATTGTGTCGGGGCCTACAGGGTTGGCTTGGCCGGTTTGTTTTACTACAGATGTATTGATGGGCTTGTTAATAAACAACATGAATAAAATTGTTTTTTATAAATGAGGGAGCTAATTGTAATTTTTATATTTAAAAACATTTGTATTTTTACATTTCTACATTACAATTGTGTAATGAGTGAATCTACACAAATGCTTGTCTGTATTCGTTTAAACATAAACAATCTTGTTTGGGAAATTTAGTCGATTAATGGTATGAATTAAAATTATTTTCAAATAAATGAAGATCTTGTTTGGAAAATTTAGCCGATTAATGGTATAAATGCAAATTAATTTCAAACGAATGTAGATGCCATTGAGTTTTAAACGTGTTTAGAAAACGAGTAATAAACTAAAACTTGACAATTGAGCAAATCTACACAAATGTTTGACCGTAATCGTTTAATATAAACATTCTTGTTTGGAAAATTTAGCCGATTAATGGTATAAATGCAAATTAATTTCAAACGAATGTAGATGCCATTGAGAACTGGAAACGTGTCGGGAAGTGCAAAATGACAAGAGTTGAATTTGCAAATTGGAAATGACCAATTGTAGGTAAAGGCAGAATCGTAATCGTTAAACATAAACAATCTAGTCTGTATAAACATGAATTTGCCAATATACTTTGTATTAAATTTAATTTAAAAATGATGTAAAATTCAATTAGCAATAAACAGATGTACATGTTATTAAATCGAATATGTTTTAATAAACGCAAAGTAACAAGAGTTGAATCTGTAAAATGTAATGAACAAATACACACAAAGACCAAACCGTAATCGTTGAACATAAACAATTTAGTCGAGGGAATGTAGTCTTGGATATAATAAGCTACTTTAAATGTTTTTAATATCAATTATAATTGACAAATTACAAAATGTAATCAATGACTTAAAAGTACAAACTGTAAACGAGGAGACTATAATGTAATGTAAGGAATGAAATTAATGTCAAACGAGTAGGTTGTTTGATACCAAAAGAGTAGAGTTTGGTAAATGTTTATAAACTGAAAATGTCTGAAAATATGTAAAATGTTTAATGTTGAATTTGAAAAACGAAAACGAGCAAATGTAGGCGAAAGTCGAGCCGTAATCGTTTAATATAAACATTCTTGTTGTTGCACATGACCAAATTTAACACATGTAAAGATTATATGTGTAGTATAGTTGATGTAAATAACATTATAAAAGCGGAAAAATTGTATTTGAATAACACAATAAAGTTTTTAAATGTAATTCCAAAAGAAACAATATTAAAATCAAAAGTATTATACTCGTAATCGTTTAGTGTAAATATTATTAATCAATGTATTTGAAAGTGTACTCGACATTAATTGTAATTGAAGAAATGAACACGTCGTCTAATGTGCGACGGAGAGATTATTTTATATAAAGACTGTTGGCATGTTGTTAAATTGGTAAAGTAGTAGTAAGGCGTAAGTAAGTAGTAAACTAGAATAACGAAAATGAACGAATGTCTATATATAGATCAAACCGTAATCGTTAAACATAAACAATCTAGTATTTGTACGTGGACCAAACCAACACATGTAAAGATTAAATTTTCAAAGTCTTTGATGTAAACACTATTATAAAAGAGGAACATTGTGTGTTTTGATGACGTAATGTAGATTATATATATATATATATTTCAATTTTAAATGTAACAATGTTGAACTAGTACTTTTATAGTTCAAGTAGCAAATAATTATGTAGTTTAAGCATTAGTTATTAAATATAAACAACCTTGGCGGTCCTCTAATGCGATACAACAAAACGAGAAAGAAAGAGACACAACTCGAGATGCAAAAGACGCGAATACTAGCCTACATGTACAAAGGTCGGTAATCGTTTAATATAAACATTCTTGTTTGTAAAATTAAAAGGTTTTATTTTTTATTTTTAATAACAAACATTTTTGATTGCAATTTGGACCGCAAATTAATTTATAATTAAAATCAATGTAATAAGCATATGATGAGTTTATTATTTTAATAGTTCCAAAAAAAAAAAAAACACTTACAAAATAAGCTTTGTCTAGCCATATATTTACACGTTGAGGGTAAATTTAAAAGGAAAATAAATGTCAGTTTGTAAACCTCTGATAAGTATTGGCCTTGATTTAAACAGTTACAAGATTATAAAGATGCATAAAGTTTCAATGGTTAATTATAGATAAAGAAAACGATACAATGTCAAGCTTTGTCTGTTTATTTATTTATATGTCTAGAGTAAATGCAAAAGGTAAATGAATGTCAGTTTGTAAACCCGTTGGAAATACTACAAGACACAAGTATATTAAAAAAGGTAATAACGTTACCTACAACGAACAAAATTAATTAAAATTTTTAAATACGAATCAAAGATATTTAATGATTGAAAAGTTATACAACCTAGTGGTTAAAAAGAAGTAAAAGTTAGATGCAAGCCGATAATCAAAATTGTGAATATTCAATAAATTCTCGCATTTTTAATTACCATATTGCAGGTATATTTGATTGAAAATGAATTACACATATTGACGAGAGGAAAATACAAAGTGAAAGTAAGCATCATTATACCTTTGTTTTTAATCGTTAAACATAAACATTTTTAAAACATTACAAACAATGCAAATTGATGTAATAAAGAGACGTAAATGTTTTGATTTAAAATGATTGTTTTAATTTTAAAGTTTGAAAAAATTATGTTTGTTTTTTTAACAAGGTAAATTTTTTTTTTTTTACAAATGTCAACGTTTTATAATTTTTTAAGGTTTTAGTTGAGAATTTTTTTCGTAAATAAAATACAAAAATCGATTATATCTAATAAAAACTTGAATTTATTCTCGAATCGATGGTAAATATAAAACCGTACAGGCTCTGACAATGTATTTCAATTGAAAAAACAAGACATGAAACGTAGTTGACTTGTTTAAAAGTAATATTTCAATGCAAAAATGTAGTGAAAAAATGGTTTGTTTACATTTGGTAATCGTTTAATATAAACATTCTGCTCAAATACACAGCGCCTTGTATGTCAAACTCGAGTTTCGATCGCCAAAAGTATAGACCAAAGCAATCTATAGGAAAGATGAAAAAGTTTTTTGTTTTTCCCAAAAGAGATTTTCCAACTTCTGTTTTAGTAGGCTAGAACCCCAATCCCGTAATACTTGCGCGCAGTCACTATAGGGCAGTGAATTGAATAACTAGTTATTTTAAATTTATATTATTTATATCGTGTTTAAAATGCTTCAAGTATTTTTCTATATTGATTTTTTATATGGATTCAGTTTAGTAAACTACGAAAACAATTTAATAAATAAATCACTCGCATCTTTATTTATCTTTTTTCTTTTATCTACATGATGTACATAATATTTTTAATGTTACATTTTAAAAACGAAACAAGAAAATTTCAAACTAGGTTGATTTCGAGAAATTGAATGTAAATGCAAGATATCTATTTCAGTATAAATTAGTCGATAATTTTTATAGTAAAAAATTAAATACAAGCAATCAAATAAAAGTGAATATCGTAATTGTTTATTTTAAACATTCTCTTTTGGAAAATATTTTTTATTTTATTTACACTGTAGTGTGTTTGAAACCCTTGCACATGTACTTGGCTCATGTAAACATGACAAACTATTGCGGAACTCTCGTCATAACGAGGTGCGTAAAAAAAAACGCGCAAGTCCTACGGAATTGGAAATTCAAAGTGTATAAAGAAGTTTGCGGGATATCTTCTACAAGTGGCATAGGAAGACAACGTGAAATAAGTGATCAAAGGCGTCGATCCAAGGCAATAGGATAAAAGTAAAGAGCACAAAACAAAGTATAAGTAAAAAGTTTAAAGAGGGATTACCACAATTGTATTACGATTGGAGGTAAACCCATGTTGAGCATTGGTTTTGATTTTAATTACTATTAAGATTTTAAAGTTGTATAAAGTTTCAACGGCCAAATGTAGATGAAGAAAATGAGACGAGGTATGCAACACTAGATGAATTTATTTATAAACTAATAAATTTTATATAACCTTGTACAACGAGCGAGGCCAGAAAAGATTTCCAAAATTCTGAATACAAATAAATGATGGTTGTACAATTCAATAGCGCAAGGGAGTGATAAAAGACGACGAAACGAGTGTTTTACCAAGTTTTTTAATATATTGTTGTAAAATCATCTTATAATATGACGAGATGAGAATGTAAAGTAAACACCATCACAACTTTGATTGTAACCGTCCAACTTGAACACTCTAAATATTCCAAAAACAATACAATCATCGATGAAACAAAGAGTCGGAAATGTTTCGAATTGGAATATTATTTTAATAATAAAGTTTGAAAAAATTATGTTTGTTTTTTTAAACATGAAGATTTTTTTTTTCTTACAAATGTCAACGTTTAAAAAAATTCCAAGATTTTTTCCAAGAATTTTTTTTTAAATAAAAATACTAAAACAACTGTATTTACTTAAAACCCGAGTTTATTCACAAACTGTTGATAAATAATTAATCACATGTAATCTGTCAATGTATTCAATTGAAAACACAAGACCCAGAATGCAAACAACATGTATAAAAGTAAGATTTTAATGTAAAAAATGTAGTGAAAAAATGGTTTGTTTACATTTGGTAATCGTTTAATATAAACATTCTACTCCAATACACAGCGCCTTGTATGTCAATCTCGAGATTCGACCGCCAAAAGTTTAGACCAAAGCAATCTATAGGAAAGAGAAAAAAGTTTTTTGTTTTTTTCTAAAAAAAATTTTCCGACATTTATAATAGGCTCCAATCCCGAAATACTTTTAGATTTAGTTTTAGACGGCAATTAGTTATTTTTAAATTTATATTATTTATTTTAATTTTAAAAAGCTTCCTGGCAAAGATGTTATTAATATTATTATGTACCTCTCGTGCACTCGTAATGCAAGTGATTGATTTGGTTTTTCTTGTCGAGGTGTTGTGTGGTTTGTTATTGTCTCGAGTTTCATTGTTTTCTCCTGTCAATATTGGAATTCCAAGCAATGGAAAGGTAAGTTTTTCAATTTATATTATTAATTTATTAAATAGACTTGTTTAATTAACTAGAGCTTCTCGTTCGCGACCAACTTCAAAGTAAATGTTTTGCATATGTAGCAAATGAATGTCCAGTCTCATCACAGACACGTTCCTGCTGCTATTTGCAAATTTAAACAAATGCCAAGCGGCCTCTACAGAGCAAACACTGTGTCCGTTAATGTAGTCGAGCACCTCATCGTGCACCACGACGTCTTGTCGATTGACAACGTCGGAACGCACCTCGACTGTGGCAAAACTTGAATCTCCAGTTGCAGCTTGCTTGAAAATGTAGGGAGCCGATTCTAAACCTATGCATACGTGCACGTTCAAATGCGCCTCAAACATTGTCAATAGATACGGATTGTAAGGGATTACGTGGCGGTTGTCGACAACGCGTCTGCAATCTACAACGTGATGGCGACCGTCTTGGCGACGCCTGTAGAACGCCGTTCCCGATTCGACGACAGTGTTTGCGCGAAATGACTGTGGGTATTTTCTGTTGCATTCGCCGTTACCATATACTCTGCACTGTGTTTCGGGAATGTTTTCGCACGGCTTGTGAATCATTAGACTAGTCACCAGGCGGTAAAGGTTCGGATCCGTATTCTTGTCGGGCAACTCGGCACACACTATCCTGTCTATAGGCCTCCGAAGTAGACTGTGGCGCAGCCCTAGCGGCAGAAGTGTGTCAACTGGGAAGGTGACGCGTGCTACGGGAAATGGCTGGTAAAGATGCGGATTTAAACGCGCGAGGCAACAAATTAATCGCTAGCTTTGTACAAGGTGGTACAACTAGCAAGTAGTTTGTATTTGTTGTGTTGTTAGATGTGGTGACTGATACGAGAGCAAGCAAAACTCTAGCATTTATCAACTGGTCTTCGAATTAACAGATGAAGTAGACGGGTTTAGAAGACTGGATGGAGTAAACTTAAATTTTTTAAAGGGCCTACTATATTAATACTAGAGGTATAACTATTCTACTAGGCGTTTGATTCAAGTACAGACATGTCCTGAGTATTAATCATACTATAATTAGGCTACATTATTTTAGTGAAACCTAGGATTTCAGCTAGGCCTACAAATGTAGGTCTAAAATCGCAAGTCATGATTCATGAACAATACATTAAAACCTTCATCGACAATAATTACGAAGATCATGACATGCAAAGCCTTATTGACATTACATAATTTAGACTGGACAGTGGACACATAATGCCCAGATAGGCCTACATACATTACACATACACATACCTACACATGGGTGGGGCGACTCTTATCCCCCCCCCCATTTTACTGACATAAGCAATAGTTATAAGTTAAACTTACGTTTTTTATGGGTTAAGAAAATTAGCCTTTTTGAGTGACATCAATAACATAGCCGTGCTCAGTAATTTATGTTTATAAAGTGTGCACAAAAGACATTTTTTCAGCATTCCATTAGGCCTAACTTAGGTTTTAATTATGCAATGGTCACCCTTGAATTTGATTAGTAAAATCACAAAATTTCGTGCATTATAAGATAGTAGATACTATTAGCCTATATGCAAAACATTCACTGACAATGCACTAAATATGTTCACAATTGAAATGTATTACAACCGATTTGTGAAGGTTTCGTCAAGTAATTTGAGTGCATTGCATCTTTGAAAATACGTTTGCATTAATGAATGTTTTGTGTTTACAAACAAACGATGCATTAAATGTCCCCTATTAAAACGGTATCAAATTAACTATAGGGGTTGACTCCTTCAAGATAGCACCCCTCCCCCCCCCCCGAATCATTTGAATATATCTCTTGAAATAAGTTAACTCTCTTGTGTACAAACTTGCACAATGTACTGTACAAGCAATGTAGGCCTATTGTATTGTACATTATTTTTCGAAATACGGTAGGGGGAGGGGGGGGGCGGCAACTTGTCCTACCCCAATTTAACGTCATCCTTGAGAAAGGAATGTCCAAAGAATAGAGCAATTAATTTAAGTGAACTCATTACCTAGCATTCATCATATTGACAAAACAAAACTTTTCGTCAGGATTGCTGGTGACGGTTTTTGTTCCGACAACTTCCTGTATGAAGTCTCGAGTGTTGTATGACCTGCATCCCGTACTTATTATTGTAATGAACCAAATCTCCTTCAAAAATCAGAATAGCCATCTGCAAATATTATTCATGCATCTAATTGTAGGCCTGCTCGAACATTTCTTTTCACACTGTATTTAGAATCGTGCAATTCTGTATGTGTTATTATTGATAAGGATCTATGCATTATTTATTCAATAATTTTTAATAATATTATATTGATTTTGGTCCTGGGTTAAAGAGCGTACCGTGCACTTGCCGCATTCTAGCAACCTTGGCGGGAAAGTACAACAAGTTAACAAATAATAAAGCTACTATTATTTTCGTACAAATCTACATTATTTTCCTTTATTTAAGTGTTAATGTTCGTATAGCAGCTCCCCTTTTCCAACAAACCACTAATAAAGTGCGCAAAGTAACATTTATGTGCATCAATGTAGCACGATCCTATGGTTTACACCAGCCATTTTCAAATCGTGTCACCTTCTAAACTCCTCTCGGGTGCCGCTAGGGATCGACGGTGGCGCGGCGCGCGGCTACTTCGGAGGCCTATGGTGGCCGTTGTTGTGCACTGGTCTCCGTCAGACAGCACCAAGATGATGTGCGCGTGCGGTGTGCCCTGATTGCTGTATTGTATAGTGTAGACGTAAGCCAATACGATGCCAAGTACTTGATGTTTGTACAATTGTTGAATTAGACAATCCAGTTTTAGACGAAAACTCGAGCAATCAGGTCTGGTCTGTCTATTGGATCCGCACCTTGGCGTGTCAATCCAGCAACAATTTCTGGCCACCGAAGATTTTCCGTAAATGTTACAATTAGGTGTGGCTTGCCAAATTCGCGTAAAATTGCCAACGTGTCTAGATAATTTTCTTTACGATGACGCGGCTACTCGTGTAAAGTGGATGGCAACGTAACTACTCGTCCGATCGTGGCGTCTTCATCAACGTCACATCCTTGGACGTGTTCACTCAACTTGGTGTAAGATACAACGCGAAGATTAGACTGTTTATTGCGTACAAACAATAACCTTGTAGCCGTCGGGGCCTGCAGGGTTGGCTTGGTCTCTTTGATTTAAAGTCCCCCACTGAAAATCAGTTATATAACTGAGTGGGCAGACTCTAAATAAAATTTATTTATTATTTATTTATTTATTTAGAGCTTGGCTGCCGTTTTTTTTTTTTTTACAAATTTTTGTATTTGGGGGGTCAGGATATATATATACACAATCTTTGGTTGGTTATCGCTCACTCGTCGATTGCGTCGGGGCCTGCAGGGTTGGCTTGGTCGCTTTGATTTAAAGTCCCCCACTGAAAATCAGTTATATAACTGAGTGGGTAGACTCTAAATAAAATTTATTTTATTATTTTATTACAGTGTCCCGTAACAGCATCCTTGAAAAGCTTGGCCAAATAAAATTTGCATGATATTACGTTTGAATTAATTAGAAAAAAAACTTGGATGAACTTTTACGTTTAAATTAATATTGCAAATTCTATTTTGCCAAGCTTTTCAAGGATGCTGTTACGGGCCACTGTACGTTTATGAATTAAGAATGCGCAAATGTGGAAGGGTAGAATGAGCTTGGCCCTTTTTAGATCTCATTTCTTTTGTGTGTGTAAGGTTTTTCTGTATTTTTACAAGTTTTTGTTATGTGTGTGTCTATTATGACCGTTAACCATAAGCTACCTTAAATTTTTGATACTAGTCCTATTGCATAGAATAGAAGCACTGTATCAGTTTCATCCAGGCTTTTTGTTATCCATGTAATACCGGACATGATCAGCTAGCTCGATTTAACAGAGTTTTACTTTTGTTTTTAAAATGTATATATTTAGGAAATCATAGGCACTACATTTTCTAATAAATTTTGTGAAGAGTTTCTTTAGACATCAAGCTTTTCTTTTAAGTTCATTCAAGTTCATGCTACAAATCCATCTGTACTGTCAATTTTCTTCTTATAGCCTTAATTGTTTAGAGCCAGCCGGCATGACTATAGTGAGCATGCTGTGATGGCTGATTGGAAGTGGTATAAATTTACTGCAGCATCTATATTGTAATAGATCGATCTTATGGTCATAATCGATTGTTGTGGACCAATCGATATAATTATCGAGTTGGTCTAGGCCAAGTCAGTAATGTAATGGCGTGCCTTCAATAAAAACACGTATTCAATAATGTATCTTCCTATTTATTATTTACGGTTATACCCATCACATGGCGCCGTCGAAAAAAAGTCACAATAATCAAAGCATATTATATATTAAGCATTAGGTAGAATCAGTGACTCACAATGGATTTAAAACAACCGAAACCAATGAAATTTGACGGCGTCCTAGCGAACAACTGGCGGTTATGGAAGCAAAAATTCCAGGTATAGGGCTACATGCTCGCGACGGGAATAAATGAAAAAGAAGAGAAAACGAAATGTGCGATCTTACTACACACCATCGGTGACGAAGCACTGGAAATATATAATACGTTTCCTAATATACCAGAAGCCAAGGTGGAGGATCTGATTCAACAGTTCGAGGACTACTTCACGCCGAAAAAGAACGTCACATACGAACGACATCGTTTTTATTCACGAAACCAAAACTTGGGTGAGTTATTTGATTCATTCCTCACCGATCTAAGGGCAAAGGCAAAGACTTGTGAGTTCGGTACGCTGCAAGAAGAAATGATCAGAGACAAAGTGGTGATAGGCATCAATCAACAATGAAACCGTACGTGAAAGATTGCTTCAGGACAGCAGATTAACGCTGACTGTTCGCGCCGATTATTTTTTGTATTTTCGTCGCTTTGTTTAGTGCTATTTTCATTGTATTTGTCTTTTCATCTTTTCATTTTGGTTTTGACTCCAGTCGTTTTGTCATGTGATTTGGTCAGCCAATCACGTTCGTTTTCTGCTTATCTTCCATTTGGATTCGCATATCGCTCATCCCTAGTTAGTTCAGTTCGCGACGGTCTGTCGTATCCGAAAGGTCGCTCTCTTGTTATCTAGTTCTCGCCCATACATGGGCATAACCACTTCTCTCGTACTCCCTGCACTGTTTTCTGAGTGCAGTTTTCGCCATTGCTGCGATATTAAGTTCTCTGAACAATTCTTCCGTTTCTCTTCTCTACTCTTCCAACTGGACAGCTCTATTTACCCTTTCCTATTTTCCCACGACGTCTGTTTCACTGACGTCGCGACGCCACGTCACAAGAAAGTTCGCCAACATCTGAACCGCACGACGTCGTGGGCAGCCCGTCTCAGGAAGTATCTGCGCTTTCATGTAAGTTCTCTTGTGCATTTATTTCCTATATTTCTTCCTTGTTCTCTTTGCTCTATAAAAAACTAGTAATTACAGTCCACTTAAAATCTCGGTGTAGGCATCTCGGCCTAAACAAACTGGTCCTCCGAACCGGATGCAAACTTTTCTTCTTTCATTTTGGATTTTCATCATTTGTTTTCTCATTGTATTGTACTTATTCGCTAAAGTTGCTGTGTATTTTTGTATATCTCGTGCTTTTGTTCACGTTCTCTGGCGTCACGATATCTCTCGCTGGATATCGTTGGTTCGTTCTCAGGCATTCGACGTCTGATTTTCTTTGCATAATTGTTCCTCGATTTCTTTCTGGTATGTGTTTTTTCTCTGTCTCTAAAGCACATATTATATTAGTGATTTTTCTTGTGTTTTTGCTCTCGTCTCGCGTGATTTTATACACGCATCGTTTTCGCTCATACACTGTTTGCAATGACGTGTCAATATACGTAACTGCTCTTTCTCTCCTTGTGTTCACGTCATTGCTTGGTTTATTATTGTCTCGTGTGTTTATTTAATAAACCGTGCTCACTGTTTTGAATTGTTCTCTTCCGTGTTTTTTGTCGTTTGTTCTCCGTTTGGTACTTGTACCTATCGTTCACCATGGAAGAGTTACAAGCACAACAGAAACGTTTGGTAGCTCGTCCTGAATTTGTCTTTGCAAGCGTTCAGAGAACTCACGACGCGTTCTCCAAGATTAAACCCGGAGATGTCGATTCGTGTAGGCCTCGGTTCGACAAGCTCTCTGAGTTGGAGTCTGATTTTCAAGACATCCAAATGTCAATTTCCGATATCAACACGCAGTTAAAAGACACGGCGAGACCCACCGAAATCGATAAGGTCCAAGACAGTTTTGAGACTGTTCTCTATGCAGCAAAAGCTAGGTTCCTCGCGGCGTTAAGTTGACTCAGCCCGTCAGTGTGACTCAACACGGGGCTGCCCCCATCTCTGCGAAATCTCACATCTCTCTACCAGTCATTGACCTCCCCAAGTTCGCGGGTGACATTTGCAAATGGCCCGAGTTATACTCCCTGTTCAAGTCTTTGATCGACGAAAACACACAAAAATGTGCAGAAGCTGCATTACCTCAAATCCTCGTTGTCTGAACAAGCTCTAGCTATTATCTCTGAGTTACAAATCTGTGAAGAAAGCTATCCTCTGGCATTAACTGCGCTTATCTCACGTTATCAAAACAAGAGACTTCTAGCCAGCGTCTATGTTCAGAAGATACTAGAATTTGTTCCTCTCAAGACTTCGTCCTATGAAGGACTTCAAATCTTCCTCAAAGTCCATCGTAATTCGGTTGAAGCTTTGAAAGCACTAGATATTCCGGATTTGGGCGATTTTCTGCTGCTATGTTTATCGTTAGCCAATCTCGATCCCTCTTCTCGGAAAGCTTTCGAAACTAAGCATTGTTCTAACTCAGCTCCTGATTATAAATCGTTAATCGAATTTTTGGAACAGCAGTCTCGCACTATGGAGCTTTGCGCCGTCGGCAATTATTCGACTATGTCACCGAAGAGTTCTCATCCCTCTAAGATGATTAATTCTTTTCTAGTATTGTCATGTAAACAGGGTGGTTTACCCTTGTAACTAGCAATGTCATGATGATGGTTTGGTTCGTCGAGTGTTATGGTTTCATTTTGACGCAATCACTGTAAACAGCGAGTGTTTTGGTTGCACACAGAGGAATGTGACGATTTAGTAAGCATTCGCAATCTAAATAGCTGTGTTATTGTTGATTGTTGGGAAGAATGCGTGCGTGGCGTAACATGTTTTACTGGAATCGGTATCGAGGTCAGAGGGGAAAGAGTCCCCTCTCTTCAACTCGGGGACGATGGGGGGAGGTAGGAGAAGACACGTGTGACCGTTTGGACATGGGAGGATCGAGGGGAGGTCGAGAGAGGGGATGGTGACAACGGACTCGGGGAGAGTGGCCGAAGTCAGGGGTTCGAAACTTGGTGGTGACCAAAGGGCGAGGTGATCGGGGAGTGGTGCTCCGACCTGCGACCAGACCAGGTGTTTGGTTCGGGAGTTGAAGACAGACCGGCGAGAGGGCTAGGTGCCTATCCGGGTGTCGAACCAAGAGAACACGTCTAGAAGACGCATGGGCTAGGTGCCCAGGATAAGCGACTACAGTGTTCATTGGAAGCGACAGGACTAGGTGTCCGGCTTCGGAAGCAAGGGCTTCAACCAGGAGTGCGAGACACAAGAAGGGGACCGAGGACTTCCGCCCTACAAGAGGTGAAGAACGAAGAGCCAAACATCACCGGCTGCTGAGGGGTCTGTGACCGAGGAACGACACCATCTGTACCAGAGTCATAGAGGGAAAGAAAGCTAAGTTCATTTAACTATAGTAATGTCGGTAATGCTAAGGGATACGAACCCACGTTCAGCTGAGTACAGGGCATGAGCTCACCGATACCAGGCGAGAGTAGGCTGATCATTTATGTCTATTGCTAATACAGTGCACCCTTCTTTAGTTGATTTATGACTCTTATTACTCGGTCACCACTGCCTTAAGAACTCCTCATTCCAGACTCTAGATTAGAGACGATCCCGGTCACAAGTATAATCGGTTGTCCCCTGGAGAACTACGCCCCACAATAACATCTACTCCGGCATTAACATCCATGCTAAAGGGTGACATCCGCTAAACTTGACATGGTGGAGGCGCCGCTCTGTTTTGAGGTTGTTCTTAGGGGTGGTGATTGTTAATTACTGGGTAATTAGCTTAAATCTGTCAAGGTGAAGTCTGGTTGGACAGATAGGAATGTAGTGATATTTAATTACTTGGTAATTAGTTTCATTGTTAAATGGTTAACGATGGATTGATTAGTATGTGCTGATTTTTAATTACTAGGTAATTAAAATTGATTAATTAGGTCCCGTCTAGGTGTTATTTTTTTTTTGACGTTTGCATAGTTGATTATTATGAATGTTGAGCTAAATTGCAGAGGCTAGGAATGTGTTTGCTATGGAGACGTTGTGCTTCGAGTTAAGTAACTTCTGCTGGGATGTCTTTGTACACAAACCGGGGATCGAGCAATGTTGCTGTAGCACCATGTACTGGCTCCTGATTGGTCGGTGCGCGGGCTCGGGCGAGGCCGCGGTTCGGACTGCCGGCCGTGATGTAGTCTAGAGACCGCGGTGGCTGCGCGGTCCCCCCGGTGTTTTTAGGCATGGGGGGAATACTAACTGTAGTTTAGCTCTGTATAGGTGCACGGTTGGAGCGCCCATCGCATGTAAATAGTAAATGGATAGTTGTACATTGTTATGTATTGTATTGTACAGTATAAGTAAGTGATTCTACATCTAGGGCGTTCCATATTATTGGAGCGATATTGTTATTATGTAGTTTAAAATATTAGTTATGTTTCGGAACATATTAGTGTACAAGCACCTGGGTGGTCACCTTGAGTTTGTTCTCGTGCGTTGATACGTTTCTCCTGAGAAATGTATTGGTCAGCAATTGATTATACTTGGTTGTCTGTATCCGGTCTCACGGTGCAGTAGGGTTTAGCGCGACGATTAGCGTGCATTGTTGTTTTTATTTGTGAGATGATGTTTATAATTATGTTCGGCCTGATATTGAGATAGTAGATTTATCACAATTATTAGCTTTATGCTTTATGTCGAATGCATTACACTTATTTAACTTTTGTGCATGCTTTATTTTCACACTGAGCCAATTGGCTCTTTTTGAAAGGATGGGATTGTGTCTTTGGGGAGGAAACTCTTTTTCACGAAGAGATTGAGTTGGAGTGGTGGGGAGAGCTGGGAAGAGAGAGGAAGGAGGGAAGGGGAGGGAATGGTGGCTGTTCCTTTGCTGAGAAGTTGCTCACTCGCGAGTGTGCTTTGCATGAGATGAGCAAGAAAAAGAGAGAAGATTGTAAGGGATGAAGGGTAGTGTTGGGACGTTACCTACCAAGAAAGTCAGGACCGTCGGGAACCGGTCGTTTCCAGGGCGAACCATTCGGCCTAAGCCTACGTTTGGGTGAGCCGGTCCCTTAAGACCCGCCTTTTCTTGGCAGGGTTTGGTGGAGGAGATTTGGAGTCAGCATAGGTGCGGTTGATTGTACGTTTCTTCGCATTTGGAGGGAATGATGCACGGGTTCCAATGCTGGCGATTGGTCTTGGATGACAGTCGCGGCTGGTCGGATAAAAACGACACTGGGAGCGAACCTCAGGATGGATATGTGTTCTAAGGGTTCGGTAGAATTTACGGGAGATGGAAGTAATATGCTCTTGGAGCATGGGGAATCCAATGTCCTGGTGAAGCCAGTGAATTGGTGTTGATTTGGGAGAATGTGTAATGGTTCTTAGCACTCGGTTTTGTAGTGGTTGGAGGGAGTTCATATACTGGACTGAGCAGCGCCAGCCCAGATGGGACAAGCGTATGTGATGGAAGGCCGAATAATTTGTCGGTATATCGTGAGTCTGTCCAAACGTGATATATTTGTTGAATGTAGTAGTGGTGCTAATGCAGAAATTTTCCGAACAGCGCGTTGTTGAGTGTTGCGAATGTGCTGCCTCCAGGTGAGTCGAGAGTCCAGAGTTGCTCCAAGGTACAAGGCTGTCTTCGACCAGGGGATGCTGCGTCCCCCAAGAATAAGACGGGGTTGTTGAGTCACATGTCTTCTTGAGAAGAGGACTGCTACTGTTTTTATTGGATTGAGGCCCAGCCTCCATTTACTGTAGAAGGGCGCCACCGTGTTGACGCCGCGTTGTAGTTTGGCGATTGCAAGGCTTGAGAACTCAGATGTGGCAGCCAGCGCATTATCGTCTGCGAATAGATGTAAAATGACCCCCTGTGGTAGAGACGGAAAATCAGCCGTATAGACATTGAATAAAAGAGGACTGAGTACAGACCCTTGAGGTACTCCTGCTTTGATTGGACGGGGGATGCTGGTAGCTCCCATCCAGGTGGCGATGAAGGTCCTGTCTTTTAAAAAGGAGTGTAGAAGATGAAGTAGATGACGAGGACAGTCTTGTTTTGCAAACTTGAAGAGGAGACCTGGATGCCAGACCTTATCAAACGCCTTTGCCACATCTAAGAATACCACAGCGGTGTGAGAGTTGGTGTTGAACCCATGAGTAATCTTGTTTGTGAGGCGGAGTAGTTGAAGTTCGGTTGAAGTGCCTTCGGTGAAGCCGAATTGTGAGGACGGTATAATTCGC
Source organism: Sweltsa coloradensis (assembly GCA_024449915.1). Classification (NCBI taxonomy): domain Eukaryota; kingdom Metazoa; phylum Arthropoda; class Insecta; order Plecoptera; family Chloroperlidae; genus Sweltsa; species Sweltsa coloradensis. The sequence continues at coordinate 77,141 of JAMZAV010001737.1, forward strand.
TTATCAGCTACAAACACTTTTAGTCGGGAATGGATAGTCCTCTCGAACACTTTGCCAAGAATGTTTAAAAGACTGATCGGCCTGTAGCTGGTCGGGTCTGTTGGAGGTTTCCCAGGTGTAAGTATTGAAATTACTTTGGCATGTTTCCAAGCTGTAGGGAAGTGGCCAACACGAAATGATGCTGTGAAAATTTGTAGCAGACGAGACAACACTGTGCCAGGGAGCTGTAGTATGAGGCGAGCTGTGATTGAGTCAGGTCCGGGAGCCTTTTTGGGGTTTAATGCTTTGAGTAGTGATATAAGTTCTTCTGGAGAGCAGAGGTCTTCGTCTTGGAGTTCAGGACACTTTGAAACGGAGAGCAGATGATCCATTTTATGTTCAAGATCTGGTGTATCTGGGGCAGGAGGGTTTGGGGTAAAAGATTTCTCTAGGACATCTGCTATTGCCTCAGCCTTGTCGGCGCTGCTGAGTGCAATACCTCTGGGCGTAGTAAGCGGAGGGTTGGAGATGCCTCGTTTGCACAGCGATTTTGCCATTGGCCAGATAGAATGGTCTTTGATTGACAGAGATGAAAGTTTTTGCTCCCACATGTGTTGCCTATGGGAGGTGAATAAAACTGGTAGGCTTATTTAAATGTGGACTGTATAATTCTTTCTTTATTTGAATTACTTTATACTTTCAAAAACATAGCACAATCATTTCACATCCATTTCAACTCCATTCGTTGCTAGTGACTACTATAAAACACATCTTTAATAACAAAAACATGATGTGAGGCCACAGCCCTCACAATGCATAATAATATTATGCCTTCTAAACTCAAACATACTCCCCCCGTTGATTGGAGATCAAAATACAAAGAAGTATTACATAAGACATTGAGTAGGGAGAGGAATTAAATGACGAATTGGTCTCTTCATCACGTTGCGACCTAATCGTATGTTGACAACTCGAACTAGCCCATCACTCCCTGGGCAGATGCTTTCTACGACCCCCAGTTTCCATTGGAGAGGAGGCAGACGATCATCTCGAACAAGGCACACCATTCCCGGTTGTAGGTTGTTTTGGGAAGTAGACCATTTCTGCCGTTGCTGGAGTCCGTTGAGGTAGTCCCTTGACCACATTTTCCACAACTGCTGGTGCATATGTTGGACTCGTTGCCAACGTGATAACTGGTTGATTGTCGACGTGTTAAGCAAGTCTGGCTCAGGTAGGCTTATTAATGGAGCGCCTATGAGAAAATGACCTGGACTTAAAAACGTTGGATCATTAGGATCGTTTGACAAAACGGTAAGAGGACGGGAATTCATACATGCTTCAATTTGAGAAAGTAGAGTAGCTAATTCTTCAAACGTCAATGTAGCCGTCCCTACCACACGTTTCAAATGAAATTTCATGGACTTCACTGCAGCTTCCCAGAGACCACCAAAGTGTGGTGCACTGGGTGGAATGAAGTGCCACGTAAATTGTTCTTTTGCAGCATATTCCTTGATCTGATCGCAGAACGATTCGGTAAGGAACAGCCTACGCAACTCTTGAAGCTTACGGTTTGAGCCCACAAAGTTCGTAGCATTGTCACTGTAAATGTGTAGACACTTGCCTCTTCTGGCTGTAAACCTTCTTAACGCTGCTATAAAGGCTTCAGTCGTTAAATTACTCACTAGTTCCAAGTGTACAGCTTTTACTGCAAAGCATACAAATATTGCAACATAGCATTTGATTGTAGTTTTGCTGCGTACTGATCCAGTCTTTATTGAAAAGGGACCAGCATAATCTACTCCTGTGTCACAAAAGGACGAGATGGTTGAACACGGGCTTTAGGTAATTGACCCATCAATTGTTTTGATGTTGATACCTTCAGTTTGAAACAAGGTAAACATTTGTGAATGCAATTCTTGATTACTTGTTTTGCTCTGGGGATCCAATATTGCTGGCGCAATGATGCAGTTAACAATTGCGGACCAGCATGAAGTAGCTTGAGATGTTCAGAGATTGATAATCAATTTAGTAAGATCATGATTTGGTGGAAGAATAAGTGGATGCTTGTTATCGTATGGAAGTTCTGAATTATTTAATCTCCCACCGACTCGCAGGAACTTTTCATCGTCTAAAAATGGATGAAGATTTAACAGTAAGCTTTCTTTGAAACTTGACCGTTGTCTTGAAGCTCTTGAATTTCACGAAGGTAAACATCTTTTTGCACACATTTAATGCAAATTTTGAGAGCAGATTGCAGCTCCTCAGCAGATAGCACACCTGACTTTCTTGACATCGAATTCTTACAATTGAAGTTGAATCGCAAACAATACGCAACTACGTGTGTCAGTTTCGAGAGTGACGAGTATTTGGAAATAATCTCGGTTGTTACAGTATTAGTAACTAACATGGTGTTGACAATTCTACGTTTTTCGGATATGGAATTGTCACTGTTCAATGATGGGACGGATGAGGGCCACGATAGAGTAGGTTGCTGTAGCCAGTCAGGTCCGTGCCACCATATATCAAGTTGTTTAAGTGTTTTTAGGATCAGTTCCTCTTGAAATAAGATCTGCTGGATTGTGTTTGGAAATTACATGTTTCCAATCCTTAACATTAGTGTATTCTTGAATTTTGGATACTCTGTTCGCAACAAATGTTTCCCATCGATTTGAAGACGAGGATAACCATGATAGAACAATGGTTGAATCCGTCCAAAGATGTATGCTGTCAATCTTAAGGTTCAAGATTGGTAGTGTTTTTTGTACCAGTTGCGCTAGTAACAATGCGCCACAAAGTTCTAAACGGGGCAGAGTTACCTTTTTTACAGGTGCTACTCTTGATTTTGAGCACAGTAGATGAATACTAACTTCATTTTGAACATTGACTGACCTGAGATATAAACACGATCCATACGCTCGTTCTGATGCATCTGAGAAACCATGAATCTGTATGTCTATGATTGGTGCTTTGCATAGAACTAATCGGTCAATTTCAATGTTGTTGACAAAAGGAAGTTGTTGGTGAAGCTTGTTCCATTCCATCAATAACTCTTGTGGTAGTCGATCATCCCAGTCTAGTTTATGAAGCCATAACTTCTGTAGAAATATCTTATGTAAAATCACTATTGGGCTGACGAGACCTAATGGATTAAATATCGACGCAATGATTGATGAAATCTTCCGTTTTGTAACATTCGTGGCAGACACTTGATCGTGCGAATATGAAGAGCTTTTGTTTTGTACGAGAAACTTATCTGACTTCGGATTCCACAATAAACCAAGTGTTTTAACGCTGTCTGTGCGATCAAATTGAAGAGGTAACTGGGTTTCTCTGTACTCTGTAGGTATTGCTTCAAGTAACTCTGGACAGTTTGAACACCATTTTCTGAGTGGGAATCCTCCACTATTTAATAGCATGGTCATGTCATCTTGAATTTGAAGAGCATCCTGGATATTGTCACAGCCACTGAGCAAGTCATCAACGTAAAGTCTCGTCCTAGCACTTCTGTAGCGCGAGGATAGCTGCTAGCTTCTTCTTCGGCAAGTTGTTGTAAGCATCGTGTTGCCAAGAAGGGAGCTGAAGCTGTGCCGTAGGTGACTGTTGTAAGCTCGTAACATTTGACAGATTCTTCAGGCGATGTTCTCCAGAGAATTCTTTGATATCGAGTGTCCCGTGGATCTACGTTGACTTGACGATACATTTTAGCAATGTCAGCTGTAAATGCAATTTGATGTGTTCTAAACCGTACCACGATTGACCACAAGTCTTGTTGAATAGTAGGACCCACCATCAGGATATCATTTAAGGATTTACCGTTCGTAGTTTTGGCTGAAGCGTCAAAAACAACTCGTGTCTTGGTTTGTGGTGCTGGAAGCCTTAAACACAGCATGATGAGGGAGATAGTATACATTGTCAGAATGTACACCTGAATCTGTCTGCACTTGTACCATATGGCCTAGCTTTTCGTATTCTTCAAGAAACTTGTTGTATTCCAATCGTAGTTCTGGTTGTTTGTGCAGCCGACCTTCCAAATGTTTAAATCTGTAGCTTGCCTGATCGAATGAGTTACCAAGAGTCTCATGATCTGCCTGGAATGGAAGCCTTACTACAAATCTCCCTTTACTATTCCTTGTCACAGTTTCTTGGAAATGTCGCTCACATTTTTGTTCTTCGTCGGTTCTTGGCTTTGAGTGGACTTCCTCAAGTTCCCAGAAACGTTGCAGTTGCCGATCTAGACTGTCATCTGTTTGCAAGAAGTGTGCGGTAACAGATGCAGTAGAGGCATCGCCACATACTTGTTGGAAACGTCCTGCCAGTATCCAACCTAACTCTGTATCCTGTAGAATAGGATAATTATTCTCTAATCTTGACTTTCGTCCAGGCCTTAGAAGATGGAAAAAGAGTTCTGCCCCTATCAACAGATCAATCCTTCCTGGCTGGAAGAATGTTGGGTCAGCTAAATCGATGTCAGGTATATTCCACTGTTCATGTTCAATCAACATATCTGGCATCTGGCCGGTTATGCGTTGCAGAACTAAACATGACAAGTTAGCATTGAAGTTGCCTACTTTAGATTGCAGTTGGCATTCAACCATATGCTTTGATTCTGAGGCTACGTTATTGATACCTCGAATTGAAATGGGGTTCCTATGTTTCTTTAATCCTAATCGTTGTACTAAATCTTCAGTACAAAAGTTAGATTGACTTCCACTGTCTAAAAGAGCTCTACACTCTTGAAGCTTGCCATTACAATCTTTTATGAGGACTATTGCTGTTGATAGTAGAACATGTGATTGGATATCCTTGAATGCACAGCATGCGTTCTGAAACTGGTTTGAACTTCCCTCGTGACCATTATCTGTGTTGTCACATAATGGTGCAGGATTAGAAATTCTCTGAACCATGTCAGAAGAACCCACGTTTTCAAGATGAGAATTGTGTAACAGAGTATGATGTTTTTTGCCACACTTTCGGCAACCCTTTGAGTGGCATGACTTGACAACGTGCCCAGTGCGAAGACAGTTGAAGCATAACCTGTTGTTTTGTACACAATATTGTTTCTGAGCTAGGCTTAAGTTCCTGAACTCATCACATTTGTACAACGAATGTGATTCATTGCAACTCTGACATTTAGGTACAGTTGTGTCTGTAGGCCTAGAAATGTATGCATTAGACTTTCTATCGCTTGGATTGAATCTTCCCTTGACTTCAGCAGTAATGAACTTACGATCTGTACAATTACTGTTACTGAAGGGTTGAACGTTTTCTAGAGCTTGTCTTCTGTGTTCAAGAAAAGCGATGAAACTATCAAGTGATGGGAATGCTTGATCATTGAGAGTGAGTTCCCATTCTTTGCGTGTATTACTATCTAAACGTCTGGTGAATAGATGTAACAATATGACTTCTTCCAAAGGTGTTTCAATACTAAGGGCCTTAAGAGCATTTAGATTACTAGACACTGTGTTGATAAACTGTAACAATTCAGTAGCTGATTCTTTTTGTACTGATTTAATATCGATCAACTCCTTAAGATGTTGAGATGCTATCAGCCTTTTATTTTGATACCGATTTTCCAATAATTTCCAAGCCACAGTGTAGTTATTCTCAGTCAGTGGTAAATTTTGAATCAATTCTAATGCTTGTCCTGTTAGAACAGATATCAGATAGTAGTACTTTTCTATAATGGCCACATCGTTGTTGTCGTGAACCATAGCTCTGAAGCTGTCACTAAACGTCAGCCACTTTGTATAAGAGCCGTCAAAACTAGGCAACTTTATAGACGGTAGGTTTAACTTAGTCTTACTAGGCCTGCGAGATGCGCCAATTGTATCATTTGAGGCGTCTAGGTCAACTAAGTGTTGTCTAGGTTCTAACAAGCCTGACATAGTTGCTCTAAGGTCATAAACCAGAGTTTCAACGGTGATCCTCTCTCCTTCATGGTCTATGTTTTCATCGTGCAACTCTAGATTGGTTTGGACCTCATCAAACCTTGTCCAGGTTTCCAGTAACTGTTCAAGTCTAATTTGTATCTTATTGACATCCTGCGATATGTCGAGACTACTGACAAACTTCTGAATTCGTGAAATGGTAGCTTTATAAATACCTCTCTGCTTCACCCAAAGCTTGATTTGTTTTGTGTCCATGTTGAAAGGCTAAAGTAATAAATAGTTTGTCTGACCTGTTTTCTGCTGGTTGCTGACACTGTCGAAGCAAAGCAAACTCGTGATATATCCGGCGCGGTTGGACCAATGATTAAAACTGGTAGGCTTTTTTAAATGTGGACTGTATATTTCTTTATTTGAATTACTTTATACTTTCAAAACATAGTACACTCATTTCACATCCATTTCAACTCCATCGTTGCTAGTGACTACTATAAAACACATCTAATAACAAACACATGATGTGAGGCCACAGCCCTCACAATGCATATAATATTATGCCTTCTAAACTCAAACAGGAGGCAATATCCCTGCGGAGCTGGGCAGCCAATCTGTTGTATTCAATCCTGGTGTCGAGTGTTCTGAATGCTTGCCAGTGCATCCTTGCTCGATTCGTTGATGGCAATGGAACGCACTAAGCCAGGGGGTAGAGAGAGGAAATCCGGAGGGCGTAAGGTGGTCCTCGGGATGGATACTTCCGCAGCTCGTTGGATAGTGGACGAGAGGATTGAAACTGCCTCATCTATCTTGATGGGCGTTAAGAGATCTGAGAAGGAAGGTTCTAGTCTGGCATGGATGTGGGCACGGAACCGCTGCCAATCAGCTCTTGCATAGTGCAGTCTAGAGCGAGGGGCAGAATGAATAAGAGTGTTGCCTAGTAGCAGGAGAACGGGATCATGATCTGAGGTCAGGGCCTGAATAGTAGTTATGTCGAAGGACTTGGAAAAATTGTGTAATAATGCTATGTCTATAACATCAGATGGTGTTTGGGGATTGAAATGGTGGTATGTGGGGTCTACTGGACCCACAATCGTGAAGCCCGACTCGGAAGCATGTTCAAGAAGAGCAAGCCCCCTCGGACAATTTTTCGTAGAATTCCAAGCTATATTTTTTGCGTTGAGATCGCCCGCCAGTACTGAGGGAATGGCGTCTTTGAGTATGTGATCATGTCACTGGCGTGATATTTTTTCCCTGGAGGACAATAGGCCGCAAACGCATCGAAGGAGTCCATTTGATTTTTGAGGAGAATTGAGGTGGCTTCAAGTGGAACGTAGTTGTGGTATGTCACGTGAAAATGTGAGCCTGTTGCGTTTATGAGGGATTGCTGTGGCCTACCTCCCCTAGTCACAAGCAATGGCTCTGTTCTGTCGAGCGCACGATGGTGACACCCGGGGACTTGCCATCGATCTGGGTATGATGTGGGTTTCATTTATTGGACGTATCTATAATTCCAGTTTTAACGAGGTGCAGAAGCTCAGGTGTTTTTGCATCGAATGGCCACCATTCGCGTTCCAGATACAATCGAGTTTGTGTCATTGCTTCTTTGTACACGCCATACGCTGATCAAGAACAATGTTTTTTTTTAAAATGGTTGTGTAGTGTTTCCATGAGATGGTCAGTTTGAGAGCGGGGGGGGGGGAGACAATGCTTGAATTATAATGTAACGGATTTCCCGAACGAAGGTTTTGTTTTGATCTGTATTGTTATTGCGCAGGGTGCTCCTGTCTTGACCTGGGGTGGTTGCAGTGGACGCTCTACATTGTTTATCCGACATCGGCGAAAGAGTTGGTTTGTCAGAGTCCAGCTGCAGAAGATTCGGGGGTGTTATTTTTGTAACCGAATTTTTCTTTTGTGCTCGCCTGATGGTTGTTGCAGGGAAGTGGGGGGTCGGGTGTCCTGCAGGCACGAAGGAAGCCGGCATCGTCTATAAGAGGCGGGTTGCTTCCTGCAATTGGAAAAGGGAGAGACAGCATAGGCAGGGTGTCTTAAGGGGGGGAGGGTGCAAGAGTAGTTGGAGTTACTGGAGAGGGGGAGAAGGGTGTAAGGGGTTAACTTAGCCGTCCGACTGGCCCCCCTTGCATCCTTTCAATAGGTGATAGAGTACGTTTTTGACAGTCCTGGTGACATTTGTTGTGACATAGCACTTTGAAACAGAACAGGAGGTAAGTTGCAGAAAAGGGTGAGTGGACCGAATGGTTGGCAGTTAAAAACACTGCCTGGTGCCCTTGGGGCCCGTTGAATTTTCTCGACTGTGCCCTGTGATGACATACACGCTCGTGAGGTGTATTTGTTTGGTGTGAGGTCTTCATTGCTGTAGATCGAGGTTGTTGACTTACAAAGAGTGGCCTGGGGCCCTGCCTCCTTCGTTCTCTCGGTGTAGTTGCCAGGTGTGTCTAACCTCGATGGTGCACGGAATACTGCCTCGCTGTGAAAGGAGTGTCGGCTTTTGATTGGACTCTACTTTCACTGTGGCTGAAGCTGCCTCGAAGGGACAATTATTTGCTTTATGATAGAGCGGTGAGGTTCTGCTGGTCTGTTAGTGTGTGAAACATAATATCTTTGTATCTTGATTGGTAGATCTGATATAGGTCGTTCGTACGTTTTCTCGAGAGTCAGAGCCTGTTATCCGGGAATGCCTCCGGTTCGAGTGTAGAGTGTGTATATTGGCCTGTGGTACTAGGACTTTGTCTCGTTTGAGAATGGGTTTGTAGTGATGAGTCATGATTTAGTATTGTGGGAAGCGTAATATAGTTATACTTGGTGGAGTTATATGGGTGTGTGGGGGAGCGCCTGTCTTAAAATAGGTTTGGTTAGAGGTGTGGATCTTTGAGAAGTTGCTATCTGAATGGCATCTCATCAACATCTTCTGTGTGGTCTTCATCTACTTCTAGTCCGTCTTGGTTCCTATTGTTTTCAATACCATTGGCCAGTTTTTTTGTGTTGTTTTGTTTGGTTGATGTTCCTGTTCCTGTAATTTTTGCCTAGGATTTCGAATCTGTTTGTTCGTCACTAACGGGGGCTGGCTACGTTTCAACTTTAGATAAGGGCTCTGGGAAGTGCTTCGGAATGGAGTTAGGCTTTTTCATGCTTTGAAGCGTTTTTTCGGCCATTGTGATGTATGAACATTTGAACTCCCGCCTAGAGCCTGCGTGTAGTGGAGCTCTGTGTCGTGGCTCTGAGGGGCGGTGGTTGTAGTTGCTGTCTTCTCCCCGTCTTGACTGCAAGGAGCGATGTCATGTATCCTAGATCTCCTAGTGATTATAATTGTATCTTATTTCTAATAACGTACTGTTAATCTTATATGTAAATATCGAGTGAATGATTCATATGTGCTCCCTCATAACATATACATAACTCTGGCGACGACGGGAAATTCCAAAGTTATTACTACTCGGAAATCTGAAGGCCCTAGGCCACGCAAAACAGTAGGCCTAGGCTAGCCTAGGCAAAAACTGCGCCAATGCATGGCGTCCGTCCGGTGAAATATCCGACGAATTCAGCTCCCAGAAATCGACATACTTGGAGGGAATATATGGATGAAGGGTGGAATTTCTTTACTACATTGCCGACAACATTGAAGAAGAGTCAGAAGCTGCAGTGCTTACTGAGTGTTTTGTTAGGGAACAACGTGCGCCTAAATACAATAATCATGAGTCGTCGTGGCGCATAGGAAGGCTTTAAAGAATTGACATTGGCACTATATCTACGGCAATAAATGAACCATCTTCACCCAAAAACCCTCCGAAATAGTGTGACATTTAACTTCCATCGTCAGCAACCCATAAGAGAGTGGGAAACAAATTCGGGCGGGGGGGGGGGGGGCCAAGTAAGTGTTCAGAACTCAGAAAACTAAACAGAAAAACTGGTAATTAACAGCAGATTTTGAACACTAGACTACGAGATCAGTTAGTTGTAGGCTTTGCAACGTGAAGCACTTACAACGTAGGCTATTGGAAAAGAGTGATCTAACCATTTGAAAAGCCCTAGCAAATTGCTGTAGTCAGCGGAGGCAGCCAGCACGACAACAACATGACGGCAATGAGAGCTCCTATCCAACAATTGGAGTTTAGCAAGGAGATTCAACACCCTTTCATACAGAAGGGGCATAGGTACGTGATGTCCTCACAACAAGGTACCACAGAAGGAACGTGCTATGCGGGTGGCGGTTATGATCATCAAGGACAATCATGCAAGTTTGCTAACGAAATACTTGGTCATTTTTGCAAAGGTGGGACAGCCTTGAGCGAGTTTGGTGTTAACAAAACAGAATCAAGACAAACAGTCAAAGAAAAACAAAACCAAGTCGTCAAGACTTCCAACAAAACGCAGGGAAGGGATTCAAAGTACAACATGCAATTGAACTAACATACAACAGGTCAGAACAGCTGTACGAAAAATCAACCAGGTAGGCCAATGGTTCGTCAGGTAACATCATCTATAGACAAGTCCTAGCCTAGCACTATATAAAAATTAAATGGTTGCATGCATAAAGAGTGGGAAGTAGAGCCTCATGGATCTGCATGTTCAATAATCAATGACATACTTTGTAACCAGTATATTGTTCACAGTCAGTTATGCCTACACCAAGCATTAACAGACAGGCAATAGGACTGAAAAAAAACATGGTCCACAAGAAATGCTGTCGGTGGTTGGTGTGAAGCCATAATAGATTGTGTGGCATCAGGGAAAAGTCCATTAAATTACCACTGGTTGGTTGTAAAAGGGGCGGGAAGCAGTCTCATAGGCCGCAACTGGGGTTTTATGCCCGTGGTGAATCTCCATCAGTTGTGCATAAACAAAGTTGACTCACAGAGGCCTATAGACCTAAATGGGAAGAAGATTCAGCTCCGTGTTTCACGACGAACTAGGGCTCCTACACTGTTCCCTAATCGCGCGGTACATTGTGAAGGAAAAATATCTACGCCTAATTCTTACCGTAGCACGAGAAACGCAGTACTTTTTCTCCCTTTTAGAGTGCAAAACAAGGTTACTAAGGAACTGGACGGTTGGATCTGAAATCGGGATATAGAACCGGTGCATATGACCATGTCGGAAGCATGGGGCATGCACCGAGTTTTGTGAGCATGGTTTTTGAAAAAATACAAAACTTTTAACAGGATTTGTGTTGTGACTACCGTGAGCACAGAAATCCAGCGCTAGTACAGTACATTTTATCCATTGCCCACAATAACGCGCAATATCCTGCTACGATTGCCGGTTGGTGTGAAGTTCTCCAAGCTGGACCTTGCCCGCAAGCATATCAACAAATGTCTGTAAACGAGACAGCCGGCCTTGTAAATTGACATCAACACCTTATACGTGGGTTATTTTAAAATGAAGAGGTTACCGTACGGGGTTCGAGCCGCACCTGCGATGTTTTCAAATACGCGCAAATGGAAAAATTGTTATGCAGGCATACCAGGTGTGGCGGTAATTTCTTCGACGATATATTCCTGTATCGGGTAAAACGCAAGAAGACAGCGAGCGAGCGGATTTGAGGGGAAGTCCCTTGAAGCGGATTGATCTAAGGGCTTGCCCTTTGGCCAAGAATCAAAAATCCAATTTGACCTTGAACAAGTACGACAATTTCTTGGGTTTCTAATTGACGGGAGCACCTGGAGGGTCGGCCAACACAAGAACAAGTGAAGTGCTATCGTACAAGCACCGAACCCAACTAACAAGTCAGAAAACTTCGGGAGGGGGGGATGCTTATGCTCGGGTTATACAACTTCTAGCGAACAAGTTCGTGAAGAACCGAGCTATGCTCCCTGTCTGGAACCTGATTCACAGACTGCTAGACGAGTGCAGCTCTTTGAATGTGGGAAGAACAATAGAGGTAAAGACGCTTTCCTAGAATCTAAAACAGTAGATTACCATCAGCTGCGATGTATACTCATTATGATGAAGACCAAGCCAACGAGCTAACATGTGATGCATCTCCGGTGGGATCGGAGCAGTCTTGTCTCTTGTCAACAGTCAAGATTCAAGGAAAACCAATTGCATTTGCGTCAAGAACACTGACAAGGTACAGAGCGTAACGATTCTCAAACAGATCGAGAGGCTTTCAGCATATCTATGCGTAAAAACACTATCATCAATACTTGTATGTGTCCGCAAATTCAGGTTGTAACAGATCACCAACACACTCTCCTTGGGATTGTTCAACCCTGGGAAATCAATTCCACAGATTAATTTCCCAAGAATGCTACGGTGGAGCATTCTACTGTCCGCTTATGATACGAAACTTTTTATCGCCGCGACCGGGTAAACAAATAGGTAAACAGGGTTAGTGCGACGGACTAAGCGGTTACCGTACAACACCCTGATACGAAACTTCCAGCACCAATTGAAGTACTGTTTTTTTGGAAGCATTGGACAAACCACCGATCACAATAACGCTGGTCCCCAGTATAGAAAGGTATCCAAGCAAGATCCGTGATGAGCAAATTCATTGAATGGTACTTACAAAATGGGACGCATGACCTCCACAGGACAATAGTTCATCAGCATACTTCAGGCGACGTCAAGAATTCTCGATTCATCTTGGAGGTGTTTTCTGTGGGGGAACGTAGAGTCGTTTGTACCAGAATACTACGGTGAACGGTTTTGGAACTTGTTGCTGTGGCTCGATGCCAGGCATTGTGGTCATGAAAAAACTTTCTCGCGCATATGTGGGTGCGTGGCGGGAATCGACAAAACGAGACATTGAAACAACCAACTCGACAATTGTCAAATACAACTACACGAACCAGCTAAAGCACGCTCCATGTCCTTGGAAATGGCCGACAAATCCTTGTCGGAGACTACACTTCGACTTTCATGGTTCATTCATGGGAACACTTTTCTCATTTTGGGAGACGCCTACTCCAAAGTGGACAGAAGTGGTTATAATGAAAAACTTAACGATCATTAGCAGTATATAAATATCAGTCTACGAAGAATCTTCGAACGCACGGGCTACCATATCGAAATTGGTTTCCGATAATGGGAATCGCGGCGTTTTGTCTCCGGCTGAACTGAAGGAATTTCTTAAGAAGTAATGGTATTGTTGACGCATGTTGCCGTACCACCATTCTCCTGCATCAAATGGACAAGCTGAAGAAACTGTTTCAAGACGTGTGAAGGAAGCCCTCAAGAAGATGAACAAGGGAACATTCAGTCATGGTCCTCAAGATTCTTTGCTACATCAACATTAACACGTCCGAGCACGGTGACCAACAAGAGTCCCTGGGGGCCTTTTGAATCTTCTAATGGGTCGTCGTATCCGGACAGTAGCCCTTGGATCTTTTTGAAACCAGACTGAGCAAGAAATGCGCCAACTGTGCAGGAGGAAGAATGGGAACGCCAAACTACCTGAGCGTAACTTTTGGAAGAAGGTGCAGCAGTGTTTCGTGCAGACTTGCCGATGGAAACAAGTGAAGATGCCAGCAACTGTCACAACATCGCGGCCCACGAACAGTCGAAACGCAACTATAGATGGATGGGACGGACCTTGGAACGACACCTAGACCAAATGAGGGTGCGAGAACTCGCCAGGGTCCTGACAGAAGACTATGAAGAGCAAGTGAAAGCGCAACCTGATTCTCCTTCAGAACCATCCTATAGGAAGGGCTAATGAAACCTCTGCCCTCCATGTCATTCCTCACCCAGCAAGGGTATGCCTCACGTCCCTCGTGCTAGACCTGCCTGGATCTGAAATGGACTTTTGTTACTGATTAAATCATTTATCTTTAAAAACGCTAATTGCTAAAGTTATTCAAATCCCTACTTGTAAAAAAAACATCCCAGAAGGGAGTGGGTGTGATGTATGAAACGTTTGAACTACCCGCCTTAGCAACTGCATGTAGTGGCGCCTTGTGTCGTGGATCTGAGGGTCGGTGTTAGTAGTGCTGTCTTCCCCGTCTGAATTGCAAGGAGCGATGTCATGTAGCCGAGCATCCTAGTGATTGTAATTGTATCTATTTCTAATAAAGTACTGTTAATCTTATATCTAAATATCGAGTGATGATTCATATGGCGCCCTCATAACATATACATAACAGCCATCATTGAGGATGCTGTTTCGATTGTTCCGTCTGTTTGGAAGGTGTATCGTCGAGAGTGAGCCTTGATAGGCAGTGTTGTCCACGTGTCAGGCAGTGCTCGCTTGGATTGTGCATCAAGCGCAGGTCTGTCATGCGACAGTACCAAGTTTAAAGGGAGTGGGGGAGACGAGCATGTGGTTGTATTTGTAACCACATGCACTCCTGTTGAGTTGGGAGGTTGAGTAGCCTGGGAGGATGTTGCTTGAGTAAGCGCGTGGTTGTTATTTCGAACCGACATCTTTGGGATGAGTAGTAGTACACTGGATGTGTCATAGATATTGAACACCTTGTAGGCTAGATTAGCAGTCTCCTATACCTCCGCACAGGCGCGAGCGTAGCAAATTGAAGAGTCAATCGGCCAAATTCAAGATGGCGATTTGACGTTTTAATTTATACTTTTTTTATGCAATAAAGTATTTTACTGGATTGTTTGATATGGTTTTAGCTTGTGCAGCATGGTATTGAACAAACAGAAACAATACGAAGTTATTACATAAGGGAATTTAGTAATCATTCGGTGTTAATGGCTAGAATGCTCACCTGTCAACCTGGCGGCAATCTTGAGAACTATTTGGGCTACAAATCGCTCCCATTTACTTAACATGCAAACTGGAATTTCAAGATGGCTTCTAATTGTCACGGAAGTGGACCACTGACTGCATATCTAGCCTGCAATAGGTGTTCAATATCTATGGGATGTGTGATGATCAGCGCGTAGGCCACGCAAGCGAGCTAACTGCGCTTGCGCGGCATGACGAACTATTGATTTGGTGGAGTAACAGTCGTGTGTAACACTTATGAAACACACGGCTAAAGCCCCTTTTTGGTGGCACTTGGAGATGGGACTAAGTACTGTAGAGGCTACGTCTGTGTACCAGGACCCTGGTATGAGCCCGGGGGCTCTCGAATTTTGCTCCCGACCCTGGTGTGGGTCTAGGAGACCCTGTACACTACGTGACTTCAGACCCAATCACTGTGGGGGAGTGAATGCAGTCTCTCTAGTACTATGAAATAAATAAATTTGGTTCCTAAAGCACAGACTTATATAACCTTTTTAGCTCAGCCAGAGGCGATATAGTTGATTTACAAGCGCTATATGCGCCAGGCTTACCGTGAAGGGTACACAGAGATGCACAGAGTACAGAATGTATGGACTGTAATCGCACACGTTCGTTCACGGCCGAGGTCGGAACGAGACTGTCACAATTATTAGGTGGTTTGTAATTATAGATGGTCATTTAGTCAGGTGGCTATATAATATTTGTGTTGTTCTATTTTGATAATTGTTTTCAAAATAGTAATTGGTTCTAAATTATTTATACATGGTATAAATAATATGATTGAGGTTGATAGACGTAAGTCCATCTTGGCCGTCGGACTGTGCTGTGTTTTGTTGTTGTTTGCTAGAGTATATTATATTTGTATTATACTGGGTATAAACATATGGAGGGTAGGGACTGCGATAGTATTTGCCGAGATTTCGGTGGTTTATATGGTAGTCCCGCGGTCTCATTTGTCATTTCATAGCTTGGAAGCTGTGTGATGGTATTGTTGATTATTGATTTATCGATTGGGTAGTCTATTTATTGATTCTTGCATGGTGCAATTGAAAAGGATGTGTTTGCTAACAAATAATAAGGAAGTATTGCAAGAGTGTTTTTTATTACTCTCTTGTGGTTGTATCAAGGTCGTGGGTTCGATGCTTTGCGTGTGTTTTTCGCACGTAAAGGCAGGTCTCGTTGATGTATAAGAACGTGCGCGTTTTTTGTGCAGCGCCTACAGAGCATTGTACTGCATATAGGTGACGTCAGCGCTTTGCATTTCCGTTGTTGACAGTCGGTGCGCGGAGACAGTGACAAAAGTAGGGTACACACTGGGGTCGCAACCTGGTGGGTGTCTTGTGGGTGTGGTATCTGTGGTGTTGAATTGATAGGGGGTGTCCCGATGGATAGATTAGGTATAGGTTTATTTCACTTTAATATAGGTTCAGCTAGCAGAGGTACCATGGAAATTAGGTTTATTTTTTTTACCGTCACAAGTACACATAATTTTAAGGTAGGCTTAGTGAGTATAGGACATCCCTATGTTTGGTTATTCTTTTGGATATATCGAAGTTGTATTGCATCGGTTTGGCCAGATGTTTGAAGGTAATTTCTCTGTCTCTTTTGTATTCGACTGGTAACGGTGGGGTTGCTAAGTTATTGTACTTTGTATTAAGGTTTGGCAGTTTTTCGTTTGGAGTGGGCTGATTGTCATGTGAATGCAGGGGTACTGTTTTCAGTCAGGAAACCTGTGTCGGGAATTACTCCGCGGATTTTGCTATGTATGTTGGCAAAGTTGAAACACAGCTCTTGTGTATGTAATGCAATACCTAGAACGTGGGTTCGGCCTGTTTTACAAGTGGTGAAATCATGTGCACTGAATTAATTTATAAATTTAATGTTTTCTGTTTTGAAATTTAGTATACATTGGTAATTGTGTTTTGGAATAATTGTCATTGTAAATGTAATTTGATTTTCATTTTCTAATTATTTTTGTTGAATATTTTCTCGATAAAGTTTTCAAATTATTATTTGTTTACATAATTCAATTCGGTTCTGTTAAAAATGGTTTCATTTGTTATAAATACAATTAGTCAGGCGGCATACCTGGAGATATCCACGGAATACTTCAATTTTAGTATAAAAGCATGAAATTTGGCATGATGATCGGACCTACCCTACTGATGGTTCAAGGAATTGGAGCCAATCGAAAATTTACCCAGGGACCCCTCAAATCAAAGATGGCGTCCAAACATGGTCTAATTTTTTTAAATTATGGTCCTATGTTATTAATTTTCACTTCACGCACGTACTTTCAAGTACTGAATATAAATTTGAGGTTCAAATTAACTTTTTTTAAATCAGAAACCTCTTAAAATTAAAGATGGCGGCCAAAAAATCAGTTTGTCATTTATTAACGGATTTGATTGAATTTCGGTTTCTACACGTATATTGAGCTGCTGAGTATCATTTTGAGGTAAAAAATATGTTTTGTGACATTTATTGGTCACATAACCCAGAAAAAGTTTGAAAAAGGACGAAACAAGATTTTGTAATGTGATTATTTTCTTATCACTGGTAGCCAAACCTGATAAAAACACACTAGTACGTATTTAACATTAATAAGTGTTTGCTAAATACGTACTACTGTGTTTTTATCAGGTTTGGCTACCAGTGATAAGAAAATAATAACATTACAAAATCTTGTTTCGTCCTTTTTCAAAGTTTTTCTAGGTTATGTGACCAATAAATGTCACAAAACATATTTTTTACTTCAAAATTATAGTCAGCAGCTCAATCTACGTGTAGAAACCCAAATTCAATCAAATCCGTTAATAAATGACAAACTGATTTTTTGGCAACCATCTTTAATTTTAAGAGGTTTCTGATTTAAAAAAAGTTAATTTGAACCTAAAATTTATATTCAGTACTTGAAAGTACGTGCGCAAAGTGAAAATGAATAGCATATGATCACAATTAAAAAAAAATTCGGCCATATTTGGACGCCATCTTTGATTTGAGGGGTCCCTGGGTAAATTTTCAATTGGCTCCAATTCCTTAAATCATCAGTAGGGTATGTCCGATCATCATGCCAAATTTCATGCTTTTATACAAAAATTGAAGTATTCTCCAGGTATGCCGCCTGACTAAATGTGATGACAGAAGGCGAGGTCTACATTAGCAGGCGTGAATAGTTATATCGCAGTGTCAGGAGTAGGCTTCTTTATACTGCTGAGCTTGTCAATTGTCGGTCATTAAGCCTTGTGAGGCACAGTCATTTAAATTAACCTTGAGATTTTTAGTGGGTCGGCAATAAATTAATTGTTTGAGTTCATGAATGCAGCAGAGGTACAAGTTCAACATTTTTTTTTAATGTAAGCAAAGTGCTAACGTGGGTTCTATCTGATTTGAAAGTCGACATAAAGGTGGTAAAAGAGGTGCGAAAATTCACTGTTTATTTTTCTTTTCACGTAATAAAGTTAATTTGGTTAAAAATATTATATAATATTTGACTTAATGTTTCAGTGATGGAATTGTCTTGATGATTGTAAATGTTCAATTGCGTTATATTATTTTATCTATTCAATAGGTTTTGTTCACAGTGAATTTGTTTAGTAAATTGATGACAAGTAATTGTTTTGTTTTGCAACTGGAACTAAATTGTAAGGTAACTTCACTTAAAATTCATGAATTATTTTTCTTAATTGTATAATGGATAAAGCTTTCTTATTGATTTTAAATGTTTATTTCATTCAGTTCAGTGAATGTATTGTCAGTGGATTTTATCTAGTAGATGTTGACGTTTATAAATTTCTCAATGTAAATTTATTAAATTTAGAATAGCTGTTGTTTGTTATTTTGCTGCTGTGGCATATTCAGTCTTAGTTACGTGCGCTATGGTTACGTCAACTGTTTCTTGTTATGATTAGTAATAGTGAGAAAGCACGTGGCGGACGAGTTGTAAAACGTTTGTGGCCATTGGTACAAGAACAATCTGCTGTTGGATTTCATTCATGTTTCAGACGGAGCCTTGATTTCGCAAATGGTTACGAGTGATGGAGGAAACGGCAGTACATGCCTGCTGAAACTGACGGACCGTGGGAATTTGTCCATCGCGTCACGTCAACACTGTCGAAGGGGGCACTGCAATAAAATCTAAACATTTAAAATTTTGGAATTGACAGGAGTTCCACATGCATTTATTTAGAAAGGCAGTAATTCTTAAAATATATTGTTTTATTTCTGGTTTTACACACAGGCAGTTAAAGAACTATTTTATTTTTTATGTTTTGAAATTATATTTTCATTGTCTTGTGTATAGACTAATATAGTATTTTACAGGTTTTGTAATAAATTGATTTAGTATCCGATTTACAGGAATTGGATTTGACTAGGAAGTTTTACTGCAATTTGAAAACGTTTAAGAAATAGATCCTGATTGTATGCTTGAGAGGTATAAGCTCGTGACTTGTATGGTTTGAACGTGGAGTTTTTGAATTTAGTTTCTTGTTTTTTTTATTCTCTCTTCTCTAAATTAGGGTTTTCAGCTATAGGGACTCTGGTATGGTATGATGATGTTTCGACTTGATTGTGGGAAGAAGAGGAACGAAGAACGGGAAGAAGACTTCAAGTTTGAAGAAGATATTAAAATTTGCAGGGAAAATGGAGACACATCAAGAGAGATAATGAGGTGACATCTGAAGAAACAGCTTGATTATCTAGAACCAGTACTGATATGGAGGAAACTCTTAATCCTGAAGGGCAGTCAGTCATCCTGTATTTGTGATGTATATGCGGAGATCTTGTACAAGATTCGGGTCGAATCTTCTATGGGGGCGCGAGATGTCATGTAAACAGGGTGGTTTACCCTTGTAACTAGCAATGTCATGATGATGGTTTGGTTCGTCGAGTGTTATGGTTTCATTTTGACGCAATCACTGTAAACAGCGAGTGTTTTGGTTGCATTCAGAGGAATGTGACGATTTAGTAAGCATTCGCCTAAATCTAAACAGCTGTGTTATTGTTGATTGTTGGGAAGAATGCGTGCGTAGCGTAACATGTTTTACTGGAATCGGTATCGAGGTCAGAGGGGAAAGAGTCCCCTCTCTTCAACTCGGGGACGATGGGGGGAGGTAGGAGAAGACACGTGTGACCGTTTGGACATGGGAGGATCGAGGGGAGGTCGAGAGAGGGGATGGTGACAACGGACTCGGGGAGAGTGGCCGAAGTCAGGGGTTCGAGGCTTGGTGGTGACCAAAGGGCGAGGTGATCGGGGAGTGGTGCTCCGACCTGCGACCAGACCAGGTGTTTGGTTCGGGAGTTGAAGACAGACCGGCGAGAGGGCTAGGTGCCTATCCGGGTGTCGAACCAAGAGAACACGTCTAGAAGACGCATGGGCTAGGTGCCCGGGATAAGCGACTACAGTGTTCATTGGAAGCGACAGGACTAGGTGTCCGGCTTCGGAAGCAAGGGCTTCAACCAGGAGTGCGAGACACAAGAAGGGGACCGAGGACTTCCGCCCTACAAGAGGTGAAGAACGAAGAGCCAAACATCACCGGCTGCTGAGGGGTCTGTGACCGAGGAACGACACCATCTGTACCAGAGTCATAGAGGGAAAGAAAGCTAAGTTCATTTAACTATAGTAATGTCGGTAATGCTAAGGGATACGAACCCACGTTCAGCTGAGTACAGGGCATGAGCTCACCGATACCAGGCGAGAGTAGGCTGATCATTTATGTCTATTGCTAATACAGTGCACCCTTCTTTAGTTGATTTATGACTCTTATTACACGGTCACCACTGCCCTAAGAACTCCTCATTCCAGACTCTAGATTAGAGACGATCCCGGTCACAAGTATAATCGGTTGTCCCCTGGAGAACTACGCCCCACAATAACATCTACTCCGGCATTAGCATCCATGCTTAAGGGGTGACATCCGCTAAACTTGACAGTATCGTCCGCAAATGTTCCAAACTTTAGTACGAGACACATTAGTCATGACTCATCTCGCGCTAATGTGGTCTCCTCTCCTTTTGCGTGCCCTCTCTGCAAGTCAACACACACTTTGTATCAGTGCGATGTTTTTCGAGGTCAAGCTGTCAATGAACGCTATGACACCTTGCGACGATTGAAACGTTGTTTTAATTGCATTGTGCGCCCCGCACATGCGTTCTCAATGTTCGTCTAAAAGTTCGTGTTCTGTGTGCCATAGCAACAAGCACCATTCAATGCTTCACACGGACTCCACCCCCTCCTCTGTTGAGGAAGTGACTCACGCCTCAGGCCCGAGTCAGCAGCCGCCTCAAGCTCTCTCATGTCAAGTCCGGGCTTCGAATCCCACGCATCAAACTGTCCTATTGGGCACGATTCGCGCGCTCATCAGCGATGCTAATGGGATTTTGCAACCTTTCCGTGCGGTAATAGACTCTGGGTCACAGATCTCAGCCATCACTAACTCGCTTGTGCAAAGGTTAGGTTTGAAGATCCAACCTGCCATTTCACAACTCTCAGGTGTTGGATGCACATCCACTCGTGTCCTCGGGACTGTACGTTGTAGAGTCGCACCCCGTCGCTCTACTCAAACGTATATAGATGTCAATGCACACGTTCTCTCCTCTATTGCCGGCAATCTGCCAACGTCTTCGTTGTCTACGGACATCCTAGAACGTTATCGTGATCTTGATCTTGCGGACGATCGTTTCAATGTGCCTGGCGCTATTGATTTCCTCATCGGCGCAGATCTCTACTCAGACATTCTATGCAAGAATGGTGACTCAGTCCGTGGTAGTAGGCCAGCCGCACTCAATACGGTTTTCGGATGGGTGTTGCTAGGACCAGTCAACACTATCAAACCGTCCTCTGGCCCCTCATGTTCTTTCTTCACGGTCGCCAACCCTCCTTTGGATAGCACGCTCTGTCTTTTCTGCGAGTCTGAAGAAGTGTCTCGACCCACCTCATCAGACCCACTGGATATGCTCGCTGAAGAGCATTTTCTTCATACTCACTCTCGCGACACCTCTGGTCGCTACTCGGTTTCTCTCCCCTTCAAGCCTGATTGTAAAATGCCAGGATTCAACCGTGACGTCGCGCTTAAGAACTTTCTCAGTCTAGAGCGTCGACTGAAATGTGACCCTCTGTACCAACTCAAGACTTTCGTCGCCGATCGGGCAGTCGAAATTCTCGTGAGCAACTCTCCCACCAGCTGGGCGCATGTGCGCTCTGAAGACAACCCAGCTGATTGTGCTTCGCGGGGGTTGCTCCCCTTAGAACTGTTAGGGCACCCTTTGTGGCTCAATGGGTCCCCGTTCATGCGTTCTCCCCCTTCCACGTGGCCCTCCGTGGTCACCTCGTTCGACCCCACCCACGACGTGCCCGAGCTCAAACCGTCCCCTACTGTCATGATCAGTCATGACCCCGTCGTTGATCCCTTGCTTGTTAAGCTGCAAAGCTTTTCTACGCTCTTGAAAGCGAAGCGCGTGTTCGGCCATGTGGTGCTATTCTCAAGAATTCTTCTCGCCCGCCACGCACGCCTTCCGTTGCCCACTGGGCCGCTCCTTCCGTCTGAGCTTGATGACGCAATGAATTTGTTTGTGCGGCTCACTCAGAAGCATTACTTAGTGACGAGCTTAAACGTCTTGTCAACCAGACCGCTGTGTCTTCTCGACTCTCCACTCTCAAGCCGTTCATCGACCCCCGCGGGTTTCTCAGGGTGGGCGGCAGATTACACAACTCCTTGCTCCCTGAAGAAGCTTGTCACCCCCTCTTGCTCCCCAAAGAGGCGCATCTTTCCTCTCTCTTGTGTGATGATTATCACAAAACCTCTTTACACTCTGGCCCCCGCACTGTGCAAGCCCTCACCAGCAACACTACTGGATTATGTCTCTGCGAGGTCTACTCCGACAACGTATTCGACGTTGCTTAACTTGCTACAAGTTTTGCGCCAAACTTGTTCAGCCTATCATGGCTGATCTCCCCGCTTCTCGCGCTCAGCCCTCCCGCGCCTTTCTTCATGTTGGCACTGACTATGCAGGACCTTTTTCTGTGAAGACGAGTACACGCCGTAACGCCCCCGTCACCAAAGGATTCCTATGTCTTTTCATTTGCATGGCTACTAAGGCTGTCCATTTGGAGATGGTCTCCGATCTATCCACGGAAGCATTCCTGGCTTGTTTAGATCGCTTTCTTGCTTGTCGTGGCCTTCCGGCTCACATATATTCCGACTGTGGTCGTAATTACGTCGGTGCTGCCCGTACTCTCCGCGAGATTCATGCCTTCCTCGCTCTGTCCGAGATATCTATTTCTGATGCGCTCGCCCACCGTGCCGTTCAGTGGCATTTTAACCCTCCCTACGCCCCCAATTTCGGTGGCCTCTAGGAAGCTGGGGTTAAATCCGCAAAGTTACTGCTCTGTCGCCTGATCAAGGACACCCCTCACACCTTTGAAGAGTTTGCCACCCTCTTCGAGCGTATTGAAGCCGTGCTAAACAGTCGCCCCCTCTGTGCCACATCATTTGACCCCGCCGAGGGCCCCGACTATCTTAGCCCCGTCCACCTGCAAATTGGCACCACTCTCTTAGCGCCTCCAGAACACGCTTTGCCCGCCGATGCGTCACCCCTCTCTCGCTGGCATCGTGTCCTTCAATTGCACCAAACGTTCTGGACTCGCTGGTCTACTGAGTCTTACTACTCAAATGCAAAGAGGAAAGTGGATTCGCGCGTGTCCTAATCTCAAGCTTGGCGACGTGATTTTCGTTTTGGAACCCTCTTGTACTCCTCTATCGTAACCCATCGGCCGAGTAGTACAACTGTGCCCCAGCAAGGACGGCACAGTTAGAGTGGTTTCTGTCCGTACTACTAAGGGAGTGTTTACCCGTCCGGTAAACAAATTGGTTACCCTCCCACCCCCTTAGTTTTTTCGTGTCGGACTTGTTTTTATATTTGTAGTTCATAGTTGTTCTCTGTTGTGTCTACTTAAAATGTATTCATTTTAGGTGGACGGTTATGTTCGCGCCGATTATTTTTTGTATTTTTCGTTCGCTTTGTTTAGTGCTATTTTCATTGTATTTTGTCTTTTCATCTTTTCATTTTGGTTTTGACTCCAGTCGTTTTGTCATGTGATTTGGTCAGCCAATCACGTTCGTTTTATGCTTATCTTCCATTTGGATTCGCATATCGCTCATCCCTAGTTCAGTTCGCGACGGTCTGTCGTATCCGAAAGGTCGCTCTCTTGTTATCTAGTTCTCGCCCATACATGGGCATAACCACTTCTCTCGTACTCCCTGCACTGTTTTCTGAGTGCAGTTTTCGCCATTGCTGCGATATTAAGTTCTCTGAACAATTCTTCCGTTTCTCTTCTCTACTCTTCCAACTGGCCAGCTCTATTTACCCTTTCCTATTTTCCCACGACGTCTGTTTCACTGACGTCGCGACGCCACGTCACAAGAAAGTTCGCCAACATCTGAACCGCACGACGTCGTGGGCAGCCCGTCTCAGGAAGTATCTGCGCTTTCATGTAAGTTCTCTTGTGCATTTATTTCCTATATTTCTTCCTTGTTCTCTTTGCTCTATAAAAAACTAGTAATTACAGTCCACTTAAAATCTAGGTAAAGGCATCTCGGCCTAAACACTGACCAAGGCAATTAATACATGCAAGGCTGCGGAGCTATCAAAGGCACACATGAAAGAGTTCTCTGAAGAAGCCAGGTCTGTAAATTATATTCCAAAAGACAGAAAACAGAGACATAATGTCGAACATAACCTCGATTCACCACGAGGTGCGCAAAACGCGATACGCGACGGGAAGTCGTCGAGGCAGGCAACAGGAAGGAGCTACGTGGTCGACACGCGCAGCAACAGGAGTCAACTGGAAAGGCGTGGTTTTCAAGAGCAAGAGGCCCCGCCCCACAACAAACACTGTCCCTATTGCGGAAAAAATCATGCAGCAAGAAGATGTCCAGCTTATGGAAAACAATGTGATTTCTGCAAAAAGTGGAATCATTTTCAATCTCAATGCTACAAAAAGAAGACGAACATTCACAATGTAGACCTAAATGAAAAAAGTGAAAGTTATAGTGATAGTGGTGATGCATGTAGTGATAATAATCAAAGTGAAATCAATATCATAGGCCTAGTGAAGAAGACCAAAGACAATCAGGACTGGCATGAACGCATACAGGTATCAAACAAAACCATACAAATATATTCATTTAAACTAGATTCAGGCGCTCAGGCAAATGTAACCCCAGGAAATGAGTTTCTAAGAGTAAAAGGAAACCGAGACATGATTTCAGATTCTAAGACACGCTTATCAAGCTATGGGGGCACTTGGCTACCAATTCTGGGCAGATGTTTTTTTAACTGTACTTACAAGCACAATGTGTCTAAAGTTCTTGAATTTCACATAGTAGCAAATTCAGGGGCAACATCACCAGCCATATTAGGTTTACAAGCATGCCAGGATTTAGGCCTCATAAAAAGAATTGATAACATAACAGAAACAAAAAAAAACATTCCAAGTGACCTAATAATTGAGTTCAAAGATGTTTTTAATGGTACAGGTTGTTTAAATACAGAACACAACATAACAATAGAGACCCTACAGTAAAGCCAGTAATACACGCAGCTAGAAAAGTTCCTTTTGGACTTCGTGAACCATTAAAAAAAGAGTTAATTAAGCTAGAGAAACAAGGCATAATAGATAAGGTTGATGAACCAACAGAGTGGGTAAACCCATTAGTAATTATAAAAAAAACAATGGTGCAATTAGGATTTGTCTTGACCCAGTTCAGCTAAATTCAGCCATTAAAAGAGAACACTACCAACTACCCACTGTAGAGGAGATTGCGAGCCAGTTAACAGGGGCAACAGTTTTTAGCACTTTAGATGCAAATCAAGGATTTTGGCAGGTCCCCTTAACTGCAGAAAGTCAGAAACTATGCACTTTTAGTACTCCTTTTGGTAGGCATAAATTTAGGAGGCTCCCCTACGGCATCAAAAGTGCTAGTGAGGTATTTAAAAAAAACATTCAAACAAAACTTGATTACATCGAAGGTGTAGACATATTCATTGATGATATACTTGTCTGGGGAGAAACAGTTGAGGAGCACGATAAACGCCTCCACAAGGTCTTACAAAGAGCCAGGAAAGAAACATAACATTTAACAGGGATAAATGGAAAATAAGGATCCCTGAACTGAAATACACAGGTCACATCATTTCAAAGGATGGTCTTAAACCAGATCCTGATAAGGTAACAGCTATAAAGAACTACAGAACCCCAAATAACAAAAAGGACCTTGAAAGATTCCTAGGAATGGTCAACTTTGTTGCAAAGTTCATACCAAACATGTCCTCAATAACAGCCCCACTTAGGGAAATGATGAAAAATGAGGTAGAATGGTCATGGCAGCATGAACAAGAAAGAGCTTTTAAGAAAATAAAAGGTATTATCAGCAGTACACACCAGGCGGGAATTTTGAAACAACACAACATGCAGACTCAGGTTTCCTTCACTTAAGGAATTATGCGATTTCCTTGACAAGAGGTCACAGACATTCGAGCTTACTCAGTCCAAGTCTGACAATTCTCAAACTAAAATAAACAAGTCTACTAAAGATACTTACCAGTCTAAGCATACGTATGTTTCCACAAAGACCAATAAGTGTTTGCATTGTAACAATGACCATTATTTGTACAATTGTAAATCATTTCGTAATCTGCCATTGTCTGACAGGTGGCATGTAATCAAATCTAAAAATGCTTGTGCAAATTGTTTTGCTACCAATCATCAAGCCAATGCATGCAAAGCTCGTAGCTACTGCAAGTGTGGTTCTATGCACAGCACGTTACTTCACGATTCTACAGATAAGTCTACTCATCAAGGTCCCTCTTCACAATATCACCCAAAAAGGTTCCCTAGCCCAGTTCAAACCATTTTTCTGCAGCCAACCACTCCCAGTGAAGTGGCAAATATATTGAAAAAACTAAGCACAAGACACTCAGCTGGGCTGGATGAAATTCCAGGATCACTCTTGGCAAAATGCTCCCACTTTTTATCTCTTCCCCTATCTTACATTATTAATGAGTCTATTTCATCAGGTATCTTTCCCTCTGATCTTAAAATAGCAAAGGTAATACCAATCTATAAGAAAAAAGGGAAAAAATCTGACAAAAACAACTACCGCCCCATCTCAATCTTATCGTCTTTTTCTAAAGTTTATGAATACATCATGCATGACCGCCTTATGGCACATCTCAATCATCACAACGTTCTTTCACCAAGTCAACATGGTTTCCTTAAACATAGATCAACAACTTCCGCTCTTTTCAGTTTCCTCTCACATGTAATACATTCGCCCTTGATAAAGGAGAACAGGCAGTTAGCATATTTTATGATATAAGCAAGGCCTTTGATTCAATTGATCACAGGACGTTTCTGTCAAAAATGGAGTACTATGGGATCAGAGGTATTGCTCAAAGTTGGCTTTCATCATACCTATCTGGACGCTCACAAGTAGTGGCTATCCGCACTGTTGACAATAATTTAACAGAAACAGTTCTCTCAGATCCTCAAAAATTAGTTAAAGGAGTCCCTCAAGGCTCGATATTAGGTCCCTTAGCTTTCCTCCTTCATGTTAATGACCTGCAGCTACACCTAACCGGTGGACTTCTTATACAGTATACAGATGACTTCAGTCATCTGCTAACTGCCCCCAAACACAATATATCTAGCTTTCCAATGATATTAAATCAAAAGGCTGTGCAAATGTCTCAGTACTGCCAGCAAAACATTCTTTCATTATCTCTTCCCAAAACAGTATACATGAATTTTCATACTCCCCAAAATATACCCCTGTCAAGCCCTCTAATCCAAATTGGGAGTAACCACATTATTCGCTCATATTCATTTAAACTTTTAGGATTAATCCTAACAGAGACTTTGGATTGGTCGGGTCAAACAAACATTGTTTCATCTAAAATTGTTAGTGGGTGCTTTATACTCAGGAAACTTAAAACTATAGTCCAACCTCATATTTTGATTATTACATACTTTGCATTTATCCACTCCCACCTTTCGTATGGTGCACTTTTCTGGGGTGCATCACCTCATGCAAAAAGAGTCTTCATCCTCCAGAAAAGAGCAATCAGGATAATAGCGGGAGCTTCTAGAAAGCGATCTTGTCGGGAACTCTTTCGACAATTAGAAATCCCAACACTAGCATGTGTTCTGATTCAGTCAGCATCTCTTTTTGTTCGCCTTAATACCCACATCTTCCAGCAAAACACAACTGTTCATGATCACTTTACACGTTCCAGCAATTTAGTTCACATTTCCTCTCATAATCTTTCCCTTTTCTCTAAAGGTCCATACTACTTAGCATCAATTATTTATAATAACCTTCCGAATAAAATTCGCTTATGCCCATCTGACAATTCTTTCAAATCTAATCTTAAGTCCTTCCTGCTTAAAAACAGTTATTACTCACTTCATGAGTTTCTATCTGACGGCTCTCCCAAATAAATTACCTTGTTGATTGTCATTAATATCAATATTTACAATGTAGTAATTATAATTGTGTGCATCATTGTAAATGTAATTGCATTTTTTTATGTTTCATATTGTATTATTACATTTATTTATGTATTATCTATAACATTTGTTAACCTTAATTTTATTATCGCCTTATTCATTTCACTCCACCTATCTCTCTCTCTCTCTCTCTCTCTCTCTCTCTCTCTCTCTCTCTCTCTTCGCCACTCTTGGGGCGCGCGCTAACCCCGTCCGGCGACGATCTAACCGGATACTCTTCCGACCCGTCTTGAAACACGGACCAAGGAGTCTAACATGTACGCGAGTCATTGGGACCGCACTAAACCTAAAGGCGAAATGAAAGTAAAGGTCGCGGCGCGAGCCCGGCCCACAGAGGGGAGACGGCCGCGCTCTCTCTCTCTAGAGAATAGGTGAAAGTGTTATACTTTTACTCTGTATTAGTCAAATGAATAAAATTACTTACTTACTTACTTACTAAACCCATACTTCAGTACTATGACATAAACAAACCAGTGACACTCTCAGTAGATGCCTCACAAGAAGGCCTGGGAGCAGTCCTACTACAAGATGATAAACCTGTGGCATATGCCTCCAAGTCAAGAACACAAACACAAAGGGGATATGCACAGATTGAGAGAGAATGCCTTGCGATAGTGTATGGGTGTGAGAGATTTCACCAGTACATATATGGTATATCAGTCAAGGTCGAAAGTGACCATAAGCCACTAGAGTCAATATTTAAAAAATCGTTGTCATCATGCCAACACAGGCTCCAGAGAATGCGTATCAGGCTTCAACAATATGATCTGCATGTTACCTACAAAAGAAGGAAAGGAGCTGTTTGTGGCTGACGCACTCTCAAGAGCAAGCCATGATGACAGTGATTTTCAGTTGACTGAAACTGAAATAAATTGTCATGTAAATCTATTAATAGATAACCTTCCCATCAGTAATGAACGAATGCTGTCATTCACTGAGGAAACTAACAAAGACAACGAAATGCAGGATCTCATACAAATAATACAAATGGGTTGGCCAGAAAATTAAATCAATCTGCCAGCTCATGTCAAACCATATTGGGGTATAAGAGATGAACTATCATATTCAAAGGGCATGCTTTTCAAAGGTAATTGCATTGTTCCTAAGGCTCTCAGGAGTGAAATGTTAAAACGATTACACTATAATCACATGGGAATGGATAAATGTAAAAATAAAGCTAGGGAACTTCTCTATTGGCCCCACATGTCCACACAAATAGATGACATGGTTGCCAATTGTGATACATGTCTACATTTTTACAAGTCCAATCAGAAGGAAACACTCATTCCGCATGAAATACCAGATGGCCCTTGGCAAAAGGTTGGTGCAGATTTGTTTCATCTGCAAAGAAATTAGTTTCTTCTTGTGATTGACTACTTTTCTAAATATGTGGAACTGTACCCTCTACCAAAAATCACAAGTGCACATGTAATAAACTGTCTGAAAGCCATATTTGCTAGACATGGCATCCCTAAAGATTTCTATTCTGATAATGGAAGGCAATTTGATTGTGATTTGTTTAGGGAATTTTCAAAAGAATGGGGTTTCACTAACCACACATCAAGCCTCAGATATCCACAATCTAATGGAATGATAGAAAGGAACTTACAAACAATAAAAAAATGTATAAAAAGGCTATACACAATGGCAGAGATCCATATCTGTGTCTGTTAGAGTACCGTAGCACACCACTTAGCAGCACCCTTGGTTCGCCCGCTGAGCTATTATTTTCGAGAGAATTAAATGGCATATCGCCCATTAAAAGTTCCTTGCTTCAACCTAAAGCAATTGATTTACAAAAAACTAAATCACACTTGCTACAGAAGCAACAGGTACAAAAACATTATTACAAAAAGCATGCAAATGATCTTTCTCCTCTCAGGACAGGCTCACAAGTGCGAGTACAAAGGGAAGACAACAAGTGGTACCCAGGTGTCGTTACAGACCATTGTGAAAGACCACGATCATATCAGGTATTGCTAGATGATGGTGGTACCCTGGAGAGAAATCGCAGATTCCTTATTCCAAATGGAACTATACCTCCTGTGTCACCTGATAAGAATTCAGGAAGTTAGGAACTTTGGAAGTGCTATCACACTTGGTGAGGAAGTTGTGAGGGATAACAACTTGTCCAACGGCTTACCTGTCGAGCCAGCTGTGGTGAAAACCAACAGTTTCCCCCCAGCATCATACCAGATGTGGCAGGAGGGTTGTTGTTTCCCATTAGGTATAAAGAGTGAGATGTAATAGTTTTAGATTTGTAAGAAGGGAGATGTAATAGTTCTAGTAATAGTTTTTAGTTTTGTAAGAAGGAAGATGTAACAGTTTTTTAAATTTGTAAGAAGGGAGATGTAATAGATCGATTTTTTGGTCATAATCGATTGTTGTGGACCAATCGATATATCGAGTTGGTCTAGGCCAAGTCAGTAATGTAATGGCGTACCTTCAATAAAAACACGTATTCAATAACGTATCTTCCTTCTTATTATTTACGGTTATACCCATCACATATATTAAAGACTTACCTATGCTCTGCCATAAGAAACTGTCTAGCTCACAAGAGCATACAAAATATAAATTGGCACCCCGATTGCAAAAATAATCTAGACTACAATCTATTGGAAATAAAGTAGGGCCTACTTCACTTCAAAATTAAATCTCAAACTTTGCTAGAACTAGAATGAACCCAAATAAACAAGTAAATAATGTTAAATAGTACAGTGATTGATAACTGCACTTTTTATGACGAATTGTGGGATTGATGCTTCAAATTCAAAAATGATTTGGATATAGGACCTTCTCAGATTTGTCCAGTGGGACGAATGGCCACTTTTTTACAAGATGGCCTCCAAACATTTGTGAACTTGACAGAATGTTGAAATTTGGTACGCACACGGGTGTAATACATTTTTTTTAACATGGCCACCTCAAATTTACACAGTGACACCAATGGTGGCCATTTTACAAAATGGTTGCCCAAAATATAAGAATCTCGTATCTTTTATGAAAGAACGTTGAAATTTGGTACGCACACTGGGCATGTAGTAAGTAGAAAATGATGTTTTAATAGGGCCACCTTAAATTAACAGAGTGGCACCAATGGCGGCCATTTTAAGAAATTCTTCCGATATTATACATTATATTTTATTATTTTATCACGATATTTATTTTTATATATTTATGCTGACGATATACTTATATGGGGGAAGTCATGGGAAGAGGTACAACAGAAAGTGGAGAAATGGAATGAATGTACGGAATAATTTGGACTATGAGATAAGCATTGACAAGAGTGAAGTGATGGTTATGGGAAAAATAAGAGGTCTGGGAATAGGACAAAGATTGTACTTAGAGGAGAAGAACTAGTAGAGACACAGATGTTTAAATACCTGGGCAGCATGATCTCCGCCGATGGCAAAATAGACGCGGAGATTGCAAGGCTAACTAGTATCGCAGAGAGTTTCTTCCAGTTATAGTCCGTGGAACAAGCTTCATCAACAATAAAAACATATTTTCAAAGCCGGAAACCAGCACCAAAATTTAGGAGGTGGTAAAATACATATTTTAGAATGTTATTTTCACGGGGGACAAGCTTGGTAGCAAATAAGTCACCTGTCATGGCGTCCGAAGAGATGGCCACCAAAATAATTGTTAACATTGCTGTAACTCAAGAAGTAATCATCAGATTTGAACAAAACAGGTTTGTTTTAATGGGTTTTTAATGCTCTACAAAAAATGTAATTGGCAGTTTTACCGCAAATGAAATAGTTTTAATTATATTTATTAATTATTACAATGTATTGCAATTATAGCACTTTTTATATAATTATATATAATTATTTATACGTTGAAATAGGTTGGTACAAAATTTTCACACTTTACTAAAATAACGTCAATTCATCCAAAATTGTTTATCCCGAAACGAAATTCCGGTAACTTATTGATAAATTAATTAATAAAATTAAGTATTAATTAAATTCCAGTTAAAAGTCTCATATTCACGTACCACAATCACATAGTGTATCACACAAGAACAATATGACCACAATTGACTTTAAAATTATTAGTTTCAAAACTTAATTCCTATCACTTTCTTATTAATTTAATTAATTCAATTGATTCAAAATTATGACAATAATCTCAATTAATTGTGTAAAATCTGCACAATGTGGTCGACCTTGGTATCATTTTAAAGCTAGTTTTATGACGAATAATTGTATTGAAAAAAGAATTAATTAAATTAAATTATCCCAAAATTAGTTACATTTTTGTTAAATTAAACCACTTTTGGCATATAAATTATTATTTATACCTAAAACTCGATCGATTACATACAAATATACCACTTTACTGACATAATGCCAATGAATCCAAAATTTCATGTCCCGAAACAAAATTCCTATAACACAAATTAATTTTCCTGTAAAATAAGCTTGCAAATGGTTCCCAGTTTGGCTGTGTTAATTTTTCACTACAGTTGGTGAATAAATCAATTAATTTGATTCATTCATTGATTCAATACACGGAAAGTATCATGAACATAATTTTTGGGACTATTTATTTTTTGTTTAAATTTTATACTTCTGTTGACATTTTGTATGTGCTACGTGAGTCTCAACAACAATTATTGAGAGTTAAGTTATTCTTCAATTAACTAGGGAAACGCCAAAGTCGTTGTTAAACGAGTGAGTGAGCCATGTGTTGAGTAGCCGGTAAAATTCCTTTTCTTCCCCCTTTTTTAGGCCTCCCTAGCCTATCATAGGCTACAGTGGAGCATTATTGCCTAAACTATGACTTAAACTTAAATACTCTATTATTTATACGAATATTATAATCAAAGTTAAATGCAAATATTCCCGCGTACTTAACACATGACTCTCTCACTCGTTTAACAACGACTTTGGCGTTTCCCTAGTCGAGTTGGCTAAAGCGCCCTTATAGCCCAAATGTGGGAGACGTGGGTTCAATGGTCGGGAAAGATTTTGTAATTTCTGGATTGTATTTATTAAAATATTTAACATGTTTTGAAATGCATATAACGCAGTGTAGTCCTACATCTGTGACAATACTATGGAAAACATAGCCAGTACGAAATACGTGAAAATATTGCAAGGTTTACTCAATCTACGAGCGGAATTCGGGGGTACCTTGACGTCCAACATTCGATTAACCTTGGACACGCATTTCACAGCCAGCTAAAAAACAAACATAAAATATTATTTAAAAATGAAAACCTTTGTCGTTAAAATAATTTCCATACATTTCAACGTATTTTCAGTTTTTTTATTTCTTGCAGGTTTAAATCGTAACGATTGTGCTCATTTTGTTAGCAGTTCTCAGTTACCTGGTCACGGATGTCTGTTTAAAATTTCAGCTCAGTCTTTTTGGCCGTTCGGCCGTATGGGACCGGACAGACAGACATTTAACATACATTTAAACATTTAACAGAATTAATCACGACCAGGTCCGATCGAGTAGCGTTGTAGACTACGTTCGCTCCCTCACTCGTCAAATTTATTTCAATTCACTGCCTCCTAGATGCTCGTCGTGGGAGCCACGACGAGCATCTAGGAGGCAGTGACTTAATTAATCGGGTGGGTTTATAAGAATTTTGTTTCGGGACATGACATTTTGGATTCATTGGAATTAGTCAGTAAAGGGGTATATTTTTTAGCGATCGATCGAGTTTTAGGTAAACATAATAATACATATGTTAAAGTGGTTATAATTTGACTAAAATGTAATTAATTTGTTGATAAATTAATTTAAGTAATTATTTTTTCAATACAATTCGTCATGAAACTACTTTAAAAATGATACCAAGGTCGACCACATTGAATTAATTGAATTAATTAGAAAGTGATTGTAATTAAGTTTTTGAAACCAATAATTTTTAAGTCAATTGACGACTAGAATTTTACCCGCCCCCGGGACGTTACGAGGCAACCATGGCGGAATGGGGTTGGGATAAATCCTAATTTCCCAAGTTTACGTCTGTTGAACGGCGCAACACTAATCACGTTTCTAACTCTTATTCTATTCATTATTTGGACAAAAGTTAAGAGGAATATCATTAAGCAAACATATCATTGCTTATAAAAGCGATTATTGTGAATTTTTTGCCCACAGCCGTTTCCCTTGTTATTACAATGTACGCATCATACAAAAAAAATAATAAAAACGACTATAAACTTTTCTCAACTTCAATTGACAAAAAATTACTGACCGGGGATTTTGACAAGACCTCCTTAAAAATGCATCTGAATGTTTAGACAAGAAATAATCAACTTTCTAGATAGAAAGTGCACTGAACGAAATTTGATAGCATAGGTTCATATGCAGTGTATGTATTTTTATGACAAATACGCACTTTTGACGTGGGGATGAGCCGTGTAAAACTGCCCCGCGGCATATTACTTATGCTGTAAATTTTCGTTCAGTGCATTCTGTGTTTAGAAAGTAATTTTTTTCTGTCTAAACAGTCTGATGAATTTTTTTAAGAGGTCTTGTCGAAATTCGATAAGTATTTTTTTGTCAATTGAATTTGAGAAAGTTTATAGTCGTTTTGATTATTTTTTATGTATGATCGTACATTGTAATAACAAGTCAACGGCTGCGTCAAAAAATTAACAATAATCGCTATTATAAGCAATGATATTTTTTGCTAAATAATTTTCCTCTTAAGTTTTGTCCAAATAATGAATAGAATAAGGGTTAGAGAGTGATTATTTGTTGCGCCGTTCAACAGACGAAAATTTGGGGAAATGAGATCTATCCCAACTCTCGACACTTGGCCTATCGATCGTTTTAAGCTCCGCCCATCACCAGTCGTCCATTGTGGTCATATAGTGGCATGATTTTAGATTTAAACCCCGGACAAAATTAGGAGAAAGCTGATTTTTTCACGATCTTTCAAGAATGTTTTTTTATGAAACATACTTCGGGTCCGTCAAAATCCGCTTAGTGCGTTAGCGGCCATCTTGGAAATGGCGGCGATTACAGTTTTTCACTAAAACTCAATTTGTGGATGCTGTATCTAGGGCGACGGTCGTTCGCCCGCAGCCAAGCGCACGCGACTGCTAGAAGGGCGATGACTAACTCGACCCTGTTTACAGCTATCCGAGTTGGGGGGTTTTCAGCTATCTGCACACGCCGTCCCGAAAGATTTACAATCTTGAAACTCGGTATATGACCTGATATGTGGTCCATGACATACAAAAAAAAAATCAGCCCGATCCGATAGCCCGTTCTGTGTAAAAAAAAGTGCGTAAATATCGACGATAATCGTCCGGCTGATTGATGGGTGGGTGGGTGGGGGGGGGGGGGGGGTAGTGGATTCTGACAGAGAGGAATAAGAGCCTACAGAGAAAACGGTACATCTTAGAACTATGAAACTTGAACCACACTTAGATGTACCTCAGATTTTCAAACTTCCGCCAGAGACAAGCAATATTCCCCCCCAACACCCCCTAAATTATCCCCTAAAATTAAAAATAATTCATAACTCTAACCCAAAATTTAATTTTTAGTCAAATTAGTTATTAAAAATATGTACTTATGTATTTTAACCCAAACGGTTTTTTCTCATTATATAAACCCCATTTTGTCAACCCCATCCCTAATAGTTTATATTATTTTTACCTTGATTTGCAGCATTCACCACGAAGGCACCTAATGAGTTATCATTATGAATTTGACATGATGGGACTAATAATATGAAAAATAATCCGCCAAGAGGCAATTAAACGATATTCCACCCCCAACAACCCCCTAAAACTGGATAATTCATAGCTCTAATCTAAAAATTTATGTTTTATTCAAATTAGTTATTAAAAATTTTGTTTTAAAAGGGGTTTTAATCCAATCGGCCTTTTCTTTATTTCCTAAACCCCCATTTTTTCAACCCCCCTCCCTTATTGTTTATATTATTTTAACCTTGATTTTCCAGAAATTCACCAAAGAAGGCCACCTAATGAGTTATCCGCATGAAATTTGGCATGATGGTACATACCTAAAATAAAAAATCATTCGCGAGAAGCAAGCGATATTCCACCCCAAACCCCCCTAAATCATCCCCTAAAATTGGAATAATTTATAACTCTACCAAAATTTTGAATTTTTATTCATGTTATTAAATTATGTTTTAATGTGCTTTAACCCAATCGGCCTATTCTCATTTTCCTTTGTCACATTTTTTTTAACCCCCCTCCCTAATAGTTTATATTTTTTTACCTTGATTTCCAACATTCACCATGAAGGCACCTAAATGAGTTATCAGCATGAAATTTTACATATGCTACATACTAATTATGAAAAATCATTCGCCGAAAAGGCAAGCGATATTCCACCCCCAAAACCCTAAATAATCCCCTAAAATTGGAATAATTCATAGCTCTAACCTAAAATTGAATTTTTATTTAAATTACTTATTAAAATTATGTTTTAATGTGTTTTAACCCAATCGGCATATTTTCATTATATAAACCACATTTGTCAACCCCCTATCCCTAATAGTTTATATTATTTTTATCTTGATTTCCAGCATTTTACCACGAAGGCACCTAATGAGTATAATCATGAAATTTTTCATTATGGTACATAATAATATGAAAAAATAATCCGCCGAGAGCAAGCGATTATTCCACCCTCAACACCCCCTTAAATTGGAATAATTCATAGGGACTAATCTAAAATTGATGTTATATATTTAAATTAGGTGGTTATTAAAAAATTAAAGTTTTTAATGTGTTTTAAAACCCAATCGGCCTATTCTCATTTCCTAAACCACATTTTTCAAACCCCCATCCCTTATAGTTTATTTATTTTTGGATGAGCGAAGCGAAGACTTCAATTTCACCGACCCCCCAAAAAATTTAGCTCGGGTGTTTTTTTGTTTTTTTTTTGTTTTTTTTTTTTTTTTTTTTTTTCGTTTTTCTGTCTGTTTGTTCGCTCTCTACCGGGCAAACGGCATATGCGATCTTGATGAAAATTTGACACGACCTTCGTTTTCTCTGAACTTAGACTTGCCACGTTTTTGGGTACAATCGAAGAAATATTTCTCATGAATATCGTACTTTTACGATTTTTTTCGATTTTTGTGCGATATTTTTCGTGCCATTTGGGCCAATTCTGATCAAACGGGTGGGGCTACAACGTTCATATTTTCACATGGACATTAAGGTAATAGTGATGTATTTCTTTCTGAAAGAAAAAGTTGAAAAAGTTAGCCAGAATCGAGAGAAATAAAGCTATTTAATATACGTTTTTTGACTGTTTGTGCGATATTTTCGTGCCATTTGGGGCCAAAATTTTGACCAAACGGGGGGGGCTACCAACGTTCATATTATACATGGACATTAAGGTTATGGTTATGTAGTACCTTTTGAAAGAAAAAGTGGAAAAATTTAGCCAGAAAACCATAGAATAAAGCTTTTAATACAAGTTTTTTTTTCGGTAAAAAATACCAATTGACAAGAAACAAATGAAAATTGACAACATTCCCCTACAAAGCGTAGGCCAGCAAAACAAAGCACTTGCAAAAGTAACGATATCCCACGCAACTAAAACCTTTAAAAAGCCCCATCCATCAAACGCGGCGGATTTTGCGTTTTTTTCCTAGTTTTCCTTTATTTCCAGCATTCACCATGAAGGCACCTAATGAAATTTCAGCATGGAATTTGGCATGATGTTACATACTAATATGAAAAATAATTCGTCGCGATGCAAGCGATATTCCCCACCCCCAACATCCCCTAAATCATCCTCAAAAATTTGGAAAAAATTCAAGCTCAAACCAAAAATTGTATTTTTTTTTTCAAATTAGTAAATTTTTTTTTAATGTTTTTTAAAACACCCAAAAGCCTTTTCCCCCTTTTCCCCTAAACAACATTTTTTAACCCCCCACCCCAATGGGTTTAAAATATTTTTTTTACCTTTTTTCCCAGTTTTCACCATAAATTTTTAAAACCGGGGGAAGGGGGGGGATTTTTTTTGGGGCCATAAATTTTGGGGCCAGGGTTGGTACATAAAATATGAAACATAATAACCCACGAGGAGACAAGCGATTTTTAACCCCCCACTGTTCCCTACCACTCTTTTTTTGGGAAAAACTTTTATGTTGAAAATTTTTTTAAAATTTTTTTAATTTTTTAATTGCTGATTAATAAAAAAATAAATAAATAAAAAAATTTTTTATTTAGGGGTCTCCCCACCTCAGTTATAGAACTGAATTTTCAGTGGGGGATTTTAAAAACCCAAGCGCCCAAGCCAACCTTGCAGGCCCCGACGAAATTTCCACGAGTGAGCAAATAAAAAAACCCAAAGCCCGATTTTTTTAATGGGAAATTTTGCAATCATTGGTTTTTGGACGGGTCCCAAACCCCCGCGAATAAACCCCAGAATCAACAAGGCCAAATTCAGAAAAAATCTGAAATTTATTTTTTCCCTTCCCCCCCCCCCTTTGCTAACGGCCCCAAAATCCCCGGGTTTTCCAACCCCTAAGACAAGAACGGATGGACTGGAAGCCCAAAAATCAAAAGTTAAAAAACTTTGACTTAAAGGGGAATCAAACCCCCTGGACCTTTTTGCTTGGAAGAAAGATCCCCTAACCACAAGCCCAAAAAAAGGTAACAATTATGCTTTAAATGTTTTTATAGCCCCCCCCTTAAATCATTCACAAAAAAACCCCAAACGCCTTAAATCACCATATTAAATTTAATAAAAACATTGAATATTGCCAACTAGTCCTACGGGATTGTAAAAAAAAAAAGATGGTAGTTTTTGTTTCTAGAAAATCTTTTTTAAAACGAAATGTATCCCCTTTTACCCCTTTATTCCACTTTGTTTTAACCCTTTTGATTTTGAAACAAACAAAAAAAAAGATTGATACCCCCCCAAAATCAAAAATTTGTAAAAAAAAAAACGGCAGCCAAGCTCTCCTTAAAAAGGTCTTCGGTTTGTGAATGCTGTGAGATATAGAATTTGAGCCAAGCATTTTTTCTTTCCCCCAAGTTTCGCTTTAAAAAAGAAGTAAGTTTCATTTCGCCTTTTGACGAGCGCCAAGCCCAACCCTTTTCGTGGTAAAAAAAATTTAAAAATTTTAAAAACCCAAAATCATAAAAAAATTATTGGCTATTGTTTTTGGTACGAAGACTCTAAAAAGTCAAGGGCCAAAGAATTTTTTTATGATTTTGATTTTTAAAATTTTAATTTTTTACCACGAAAAGGGTTTTGGTTGGCGCTCCCCCAACAGGCGAAAGATTTTAAATTTTTTTCCCCCCAATGCAAATTTGGGAAAAAAAGAAAAAATGCTTGGCTCAATTCTAACTCACAGCATTCACGCCGAAGACTTTGGAAGGAGAGCTTGGCTCCCCTTTTTTTTTTTTAAACAAATTTTTGTTTTTTGGGGGGATACAACTTACAACAAAATAAAACACGTTTTTTTAAAGCAAAAACTGTTGGAAAATTTAATAAAATTTGGCAAATTTAATTTATTTTTATACTGAAGTAAAAAGGGGAAATAAACCCGATCGAGATTAAAAATTTTTTTTTTTTAAAAATTTATTGTTTTTTAAATTTTTTGGGTGGCTAAATAGGTACTTTTTTTCATATTACTTTTCCTAAAAAACATGACAAACATATAAAAATTGAAACTTTTGTACGTTAAAAGGGACTGACATTTTGAGTTATTGTGCCCGTGCGTGACAGGGCGGCGCTGCTCTGACGTTTTTTGGAGCTCGCGCGCAGCAGGGCTTACTGACGTATTTAAAGTGACTCACAATTAAATGAAACACCAATTAAAAGGAAATTTAAATGGACTTTTAAATAAAATTAGGGTTATAGCCTTTTTTGCATTTAAATTAATTTGCAACAAAGAATATTTTTTTTTTATTATATTTATACCTTTTAAAAAGAGGTTTTAATTTCCCCCCGTCGATATTATAATTTTAATATGGGAAATTACTGTATGTTTAAATGTTTTGTGGAAAAAATTGAAAACATATTTCATTTTAAATCTTTTTAAAAAAACGTGACGTAAAAAACTGTACAAAATATACTTATAATTCAATATATGATGCATTTTAAATCAAATGATAACCCCCAAAAGTAGCGATATTAATGTGCCCCAAAATGTGCTGAGGGGATCTAAAAATTGAATATGAAAAGTTTATTTCAAAATAAATTTTATTTTCGTGATGATTAGTTTAGCTGACTTTTTCGATATTTCTTATTACCTTCGTCGGGTTAAAATTTCTTCGTCGGGAGGTTTCTCCACATTAGCACTGTTTTTTATTTATGTTTATTTTTTTACTGTTTTTTTATGTCGACCATTTCTGTCAACCCGGGACACGCCCCCAAGTTTGCTCATTTGCCGTAGGGGTAAAATTTTACAAAAGATCGTATTAGTCGTTATTTTCCCAAAAGGGTTTCAAACAAAACTTTTTTTAAAACCCAAACATAAGAAAGTAGAAAAAAAATCATTTTGGGGGGAGGGGTTTTTAAACAAAATACCTTTGCAAGGGGGCCCAGGCTACATAGGGGAAAAACGTGGGGAAACTGTCGCCACAAGGGTAAAAAGGAACATCGACTCACTGAAAACTCGTTGAGAAAAGACTTGTCGGCTGTTGCCAAAACTTTTCCCGTCGACAACATCAGAAAACCCGGCCCACGAGATACTATTTGATGGAACCCGAATAATATGCGATGGCCACGCCTAATCAGGGAGTCAATAAAAAATACCCAAAAATCACCTAACAACTTCAACGGTGACGTAGGGGGTTTAAAAAACTGAGAAAACCCCTGGGCCCATCATCAAATTAGAACCCCGCCCAACCAAAAGGGAAAATACAAAAACCCTACAACAGCAACTGAACAAAAACAGACAACAAAAACCCAACAACAACAACAACAACAACAAAAAACAACAACAACAACAAAACCAACAACAATAACAACAAAAAAACCAACAACAACAACAAAAAACAAAAAAACCCAACAACTGCACTACAACTACGTCGACGACAACAAAAACAACAACAACAAGTTTTGCTTTCTCCTCTCCAACCGGGGGAAAAAAAATCCCCCCACTCCCCCACGTGTGCCCCCCCAAGCCAATCAAAGAAAACCCCCACGGAGGAGTTTTTGGGGCTGGGGGAAACAAACTATCACCTCATTCTCATAAAATATTTTACCCAAGGTAACGAAACGTCGGGGGTACGTATAATGTTTACCCCGCAAAGGCCCCGAATGACCCAAACTTATACACGTTTGATTTTTATTATTTTTTTATTATTATTCTTATTATTATTATTATTATTATTATTTTATTTTTATTGTTATTATTGTTATAATTATTTTTATTATTTTATTACTAGGGTTAGCAATTTATAGACGCCCTTGAAAACCCAAAAACAAAACTCCCATTTCGTGGGGAAGTAGGGGGGTTTTATAAGACTAAATGCTTCTACGCCAAATGTAATTATAGTAGGGGACATGAACTTAGATACACTAAATGACGAGGATTTAAATAACCCCTTTTAAAAAAAATTAATGGCTGAAAACGGTTTTTTTAAAATTGTTTCAAAAAAAAATTCCCCCGGAGAGGAATTAGAGAAAAAGGGGGTACTTTCCCAGTCATGTACCCACCATTTATTTCGTTTAAAAGTTTCTAATTCACCCGTTCGCTCTGTAATCTATACCCCCCCCCCCAAAAAAACGATCATTATTTAATAGCAGCTGACATACATGCACTTTAGTCTTTAAATTACAAGCGAGGTTCCAGCGGGGGAAAAAAGTGTTTAATTAAAGAGTGCTAAAAAAAAAAAACTTCAAAATTTTTGATTTTGGGGCTTCTTTATTAGAAATCAATGATTGTTAAAGACCTCTTTTGAAGCTGTTGTAAACAATTTTAAAACTTTTTTATGTGGGTGCAACCTATCGCGGGGGCGCCCAAAAAGAAAACCCAAAAGAAATGGGTTTGGGTGACACCCCACCCTCCTTATAAGCATAAAAAAAAGAGATAATCTATTTAAAAAGTGGAAAAATTGTAACACCGCAGCAAAATCATTGTACGGGTGAATACAAATTACAAGTAATTTAATAAAAAAACAGATTGGACTGGCAAAAAAAATTTTTATAAAAATCAGATAAATAAATCTGATAACGAAAAAACTTAGGTAAAAAGAAAAAAAACTCTCTGTAACGAAGTAAATTTACAATCATTTAGGGGAAACCCTAAAAAAGATAAAAGGGAAAAAGCTGACCGGGGTTTTCGGAATCGTTTTTAAGAGAAATTAAAGAAAATTTAACATGAGGTAGCATAAGTACGAGCCCCCAATGTTTAAAAAAGATTCGGGGTTTCCAATCTTTTTTTTGCCACCCGTAATTTAAAAATCAAAACGATTTTATTATACAGAAACTGGATAATAATAAACAACCGGGGTTTGGGGTGGTGTCCCGAGGGTTTAAGACTTAAAAAAATTGTTTTAAAATGATATAAACCCCGTCTTAACCAAACTAGTAAATTTTTCCCCAAAGGGAAAAAGAACAGTACCCCCAAACTTAAAAATATTTTAAAAGTTTTGACCCAAATTTTCAAAAAGGGAATCATTTTTTTCAATTTTTTAAATTTCAGGCCCAAAAGCACTCTTGTCAAATTATAAGAAAAACCTGGAACGTTTTGTGGCCCCCATAAGTTGTCTGCTTATTTGGGGAAAAATTTTAAAAACATTGATAGACCCGCAGTTGGTTTTCCCGAAGGGTAAAAGCACTAGTGATTTGCTTATCAAAATTTTCAGATTTTGTTAACACGAAATTTAAAAGATAAAATGAAAGTAGTAGCTTTATTTATTGATTTTTCTAAAGCGTTCGGGTACGTTGAACCACAGTAAGTTTCTAAAAAAAGCTTGAAAATGTTGGTATAAAAGGTATAATTTTAAAAGTGGTTTTTTCCCGTTTCTTTAAAAGATAGGGAAAAAATTTTGGGCAAAATGGGGGTGTTTCAGTAAAGAAAAAGAGATTGTGACTGGAGTTCCGCAAGGCTCCCAATTAGGGCCGGGTTTTTTATCTTTTTTTTTTATGTAAAAAATATGACAAGTGTATGAAAAAAATTTTTCGTTTTTTTTGTAGCTAGACACTGTCCTGTTGTTTGCCCAAAAAATCCTTTTCTACTGCCCGGGAAATTTAAAACAGCAGGATTTCACGCAAAATTTTTAATGGGAAAACGATTAAAAATTTTAAAAATTAAGCGGGCAAAACTAAGATATTAATATTTGTTTCCCCTCTGAACCATAAGGGGAGCAAAATCTTTAAATTTTTGTTTTACTCTTAGAATTTCCTTTCATGGTATTTGGGAGATGGAAATAATGTTTTAAAAGTGATGTATTTTTTGAAGTGTTTTATAGTCACGTGTATTTTGGTATAAAAATTGATTTGATTTTTTTCGTGGAGGCCCCACATTTTATCCCTTTTTGTAAACGCCAAGACTTGTGCATTTTAGTTATTTAAATTTAAAAAAGGGGGTTCCTTTCAAAAATTTTTTCGGTCGTGTAATTTCTATAGGGTGAAACTAATTTCAATGGTTTGTTGGCCTGGGGCCCCTGCTTCGCCCTCTTTCCCTGATTTAATATCAAACCTTTAAAAACAATGATTAAAAAACCCAAATTTCACCATGCCTTTTTTCAAAA
The DNA here is from genome assembly GCA_024449915.1 of Sweltsa coloradensis. Classification (NCBI taxonomy): domain Eukaryota; kingdom Metazoa; phylum Arthropoda; class Insecta; order Plecoptera; family Chloroperlidae; genus Sweltsa; species Sweltsa coloradensis. The sequence goes on from JAMZAV010001737.1 coordinate 120,959, forward strand.
CAATGTGAACTACAATAGTAATTTGCCATGAGGGTTTTAAATTTTTTTAATGTACCCACCTTTTTCATACCTGTAATTTTATAAAATTTTTTTTAAAATTTTTTCTTTAAAGGAATTTATAAAAGTTTTCCCCTACGATGGTAGGGGGGGCACGAGGGTGGAGAAAAAAGAGGAAATTACATTTTACCACAGTTTTAAAAAACAATTTTTTAAAAAAAAAACAAATTTTTTCTTAAAAAACCTGCCCAAAATTTTAAAAGCCTTCCCCCTTACTAAAGAAATTTTTGATAAAAAATCAGCCATAAAAACAGAAATTTTAAAATCATTAAACTTAAACTTTGCGCATAGAAAAGAAGTTGCTGACCAATACCCTCCATGGCCCCACATTTTTTAATTGTTTGAGTTCATTAAATTTAGTATAGTTCATTCTTTACGTTTGGGTTTTTTTCCCTTGGGTTTCCCTTTTTATTTAAATTTTAAACATTAGGAGGTTTCCCAGTAAGTTTTTTTTATTTTTTATTGTAATAACTCACACTTTATCGCAGATATTTCCCTGTTTTTTTGTATTTTTTTTAAACCCCCAGACAAAACCTTTTTATAAGGCTTTGTGGAAAAAAAGCTATTTCCCTTTTGTACATGATTTTTTAAAAAATTGAAAAAAAAAAAAAATTTTTTTATTATTAAATTAAATTTTTATTATTATTATTATTATTATTATTATTTTTATTTTTATTATTTTTTATTGTATTGGGTGTATTTCATACAAAAACCCCCAAAAACCCGGGGCTAACATGTTTTTACGGACTTAGTCCCAAATACTTCCATGTGTACATATTTTCCTACCTTTCATTATTTTTCTTTTCTTAACTCTAACTAAAATAAGTCTTATAATATAATTTGTAGTGATGTTTTTTCGCTGTGTACGGTCGTGGCCGATTTTTCGTCGCCAAACCTGCATTTGCCCCTTCGGACCCATGGGGAAAAACGAAAAACCATGTCAGATGGGGAACTGTCTCGGAATCTCCCCAAGTATCATTCCTTTTGTTTAGAAATTTTCGAAAAATATTTAAAACGTGTTGAGTATTACTGAGAAAAAAAAATGTTTGGGGGGGGGTTTCCCAAAATTGACGTTCGATTTTGCACGACACTTTTGGACCTCGCCTTGGCCTCCTGAACACTTGTTAAAAAACACTTTTTGCTTTTTTTACCAATTTTTGGGGATTCCAGGGTATTTCCGGGGCGCCCCAAATTTTCCCGGAAAGCCCCTTTTCCCGGGGCGGGGCCAAAAAATTTGGCGTCCCTGACGTCCGGTTCCGTAGTGTCCGAGATGGCGGAGATCGGACAACAATAATTGCAAAAGTTATTAACAAAAGTAATGTTTTTTGGACTTCCCAAAAATGACCAACCATTTTCCGAAGCACTTACGGACTCGCTTCGACCTACGAAACATTGTGGAAAAAGAATTTTGCAAATCGGACAACTTTTGTACTTTTTCTGGGTTTTCCGGGGACGCCAAATTTTCCGGGACGCTTTTCCGGGATACAAAAAATGGCCTCGTCAGTCCGGTTCCGTAGAGCCCAGGATGGCCCGGATCGGAGAAGAACTGCCCGAGTTATGACGAAAAGAAATGTTTTTTGGATTCCCCAAAATGACCAACCACTTTTTTGAGAAATTCAAAGAAATTTTTTGCACACGTCTAAAATTTGACAGATCCTGACTATATTTTAGACCCGGCCCGCTGACGTGTTCGGTTCGGCGAAAAACTCAAAATGAAAAAATTTTAAATCCAAAATTCCCCTTTAGCACCCCAAAAAGGGTGACGGTAGCCCTGGGTCAAAACACGTCAATTTTCAAGTGAAAAAATTATAATCGTTACGTTTTTAGTCGTCCTGCAGTCCCTGTCGTGTTTGTTTGTTTGTAACTGATTCTGTTCTGGGGGGCCAGCCCCCCAAACCCCGCCATAACTATGTCATTTCGCTGTCTAGTCAAAACAGTTCTCGAAACTCGAATGCCTTTGACGCGGCCCTGTGACGTAATTGGAATGGGCAAAACCGAAAAAAGTTAATAAATTTCATTAAATATTCAATGTTTATGTATTGTAAACACGACTCGACTTAACACCCTCCCCCCTTCCCGCCCACTCCTTCACATTCCTTCATCATGGCCCATCACGACGGAAATACTGGTATTTTGCACAAGGCTTGATGATATTGATGAAATGTATTAATTTCCATTTAAAAAATCTCCCCCCCCGGCCAACCCCCCCCCCCCCCGCCCCCTTTCAATCAAACTGTGTCACTGACGCCATTGGTATTGCCCACAATATGACATGGCTTGAAGATATTGATAAAATGTATTAATTTCCGTTTCCAAAATCTCCCCCCCCCCGCGCCCCCCCCCCCCCCCTTCCAATGAAACTGTGTCATTGCGGGGTCTAGTCAAAACAGTCCTCGGAAATCGGATGCCTTGGACGCGGTCCTGTGACGTAATTGGAAAGTGCAAAACCGAAAAAAGTTAATACATTTCACCAAATATTAAGTATTGAAAACTCGACTTTAGATTTCCCCCTCCCCCTCCCCCCAAAAATAGTCTGGGATTGCCCTCAACAGTGGTTCATGTTCTTGATTGTCCCTTTATCATAACTCGACCCATGTAGTGGTTCATTGATTTATAAAAAATTAAATCAAAGCAAAATTTAATTTTAATTTACATTTATTTATATTTTAACTACTCAAAATTGCCCCTTTAAAAACCCTTTGACCTGGTGAATGTCTAGCACGCATACGCTTCTATAGATCTTGTCAAGTTCTAAGTATATGTGTTGTTTTGGTTTTTGAATGTCATTATCTTTCACATGAGCCGTGTTCAAGTGCATATTGTGTTGAATTGAATTCTTGAATTGGATAGTAGGCCTAACCCTTTCAGAGCCTCTAGTAACACTGAGCAACTTTGCACATCTTCTTACAACACTTGAGATATAAATAGATTTTGCTTCAAATAGCGTCTCAGTATCACCCGAACACAGTATGCATGCAAAATGTTAAATGATAATAATATATTCAACGTTTTTGAATTACAAATTAATTTTTAAGTGCAATTTCGGCGCTCAGGACCTTTGAAAAGTGAGACGAAGTAAATTTTGTTATTAAGTTTGATCAGCATATTAATTAATTAGCCAAACTTGGTAGTGACATAAAAGTCGAAATAGGGCCCGTTTCAGGGCATTCACAAAAAACATGCAATAGAAGAAAATAATAAAACATTATTTCAACAACTACACAGTGATTATTGTTCGGAAGGAAATAAACACGGGCGAATGTCACAAACCACAAAGTGTTTGTTATCAAAATGTAGGTACAGGACCCGTGCTTTACGGGCAATATTTTTGGTTTTCCCCAAAAAATGCTTCTATGAGGTACACTCGTCAAAGTGGGCATTTTTGGGGCGAAATCGATGCCAGATAATGCGTGAAAATTCATTTCCGATTTATTTTTCGCCCACTGGGGGTAAAAACGAAGAGATAAAACTTGTCCGATCGTATTGCCCGACTCTTGAGCTATTTTTATAGTACAACATAAGTTTTTTTTTTACCCGATTGGACCCGTTTTTTATTTGCGATCAAGGCAAACATGTTTTCACTTTTACAAATAAATATGTACACATGATATTTTTGAGAGAGGCATAACCCCTTCCCAAAGTAACATAGTACCAAATGTGTGGTATTACATTGGTAGGGGATGGTCTCGTACATGGGACCATCCCCTTTAGATTTTCGAAAAAAAATATTTACCATTCATTTTGCCCCCCGCAAGGTTGAAGTAGACATTAAAACGAACGTCCCCGAGGACATTCAACATTCTACCCTAACGACGGGTTCGATTCCCGGTACCCAAATTATTGTATCTCATATACATACATCCCTCCCAAAGGGGATGGGGCTCGATTTTTTTTTTAGAAACGTTCAAATTCGAATTTTGAATTTTTCAACAGGCAAGGTGTAAATTAAAAGTTTTGTTAAAGTTTGTTAAATTTTTTTCGCGTTATCTTACGAAATTTCGGGGACAATTTTTTCCACCCTCTTGTGCGTACGTCTCCAAGCTTTGAAAATCACCAAAGACCAAAGCTCTAGAGTTTACCCAAAATTTGGAAAAAAATTCGGAAAGTCAAAATTTGAAGTGCCAAATATAAGAATACGGTACATTTTGGGGGAACTTCATAGGCTGTGGACATACAAAATTCCATCCCCCAGAGGTGATTTGAAGGAAACAAATTACAAAAAATCATTTCTCGTAGAAAGTTGGTGTAAATGTTTGAATTGTGCGAAAATTCCGTGATATTTTTTTCGAGTCGAACTGTTCAACGTCGCCACGGCTAAACGAAGAGAGATGGGTGAAAAAGTCAAGAGGTGTTTTTCGTCGTCGACGCGTGAGCGCCCCCGAAGGAGCCGGCGCCGAGCGGTTGGCGCGCGTACTTTGGGCGCCGCGTCGTCCGCCGTTTGGTCCGTTTTTTTGGAGGCAAAAAAGCACGAATTCGCCAAGTTGTGAAAACTTCGAAAAGTGTTTTAGACGCCGACGGCCGAGAGTGCGTGTGTATTTTTTTTTATCAAAATCCGAAATAAATTCTGGTCGCGTACGTTGCCGAGTCGGCCGCCCACGAAGATGGGAAACTGCCGTTTCGGTCCGCCAAAGTCGGGCCGCCCCAAAATGTGTTATAGCAGACTATAGAGATGGTAGAAAACAGAAAATAACCCAACAAAATTCATTATACATACATATAAAACTTTTTAACAAACTTACCTAGATAGATTTAAGCCAAAAATAAAAAAATATACCTACTTCTAAAAAAGCATACTACTCAATTGCTGAATACCTTCAAGATACAGACTTCTCACTCTGAATTCAATCTATAGGGTTGAGTAAATCAAATCAAATATAATTTATAAAAAAAGGAAACCTAGACCTAACACTGGCACCAAATTGATCCCACATTGTTATCTAAGCCCTCTGATTTATATTATTGTATTGCTGCATGTATTATAACATGTGCAATTTGTGTTTATTCTGTTGTGTCAAATGCTTTAAGTTTACACATGACTAGACCTATGACTGTTAGTTTAAAGATGACAAAAATTGTTAATATATGCCTGATATAGACTATTGTATAGACCTTTATATGTATATCTTATATCTTATCTTATTGTGTGATTTAATTAATTTTAGATTCCTTCTATAAACCTTGCTAAAACAGGTGCGGCACCGTGCCTAAGAGTATTTAAAACAAAATACACCATGTATATACATGTACATTTTGATTTTATGTGGAAATAAAGGAATTATAATTATTATAACGCATTTTTAAATTGTGTGATGATCGTGGAGATAAATGGGCAGATGAAGTGAGATCTCGATTGAATTGCGTTCATGATTTACAAGTGGCTGACGCGTTGTACCATAAAACATGAGATATTAATTTTAGAACAAATAAAGATGTACCACGCAACAAATATCCCGAACCGAACTAAGAGTTGCAACGAAAGAAACACAAGGGACGTCCTCCAGACAGTCGGAGAGCAGACGCTTTCACCAAGGTAATTGAATATATCTTGGACAATGATGATCAATTCACTATTAACGATCTCATTAAAAAATGAATGAGTTTCTATCAAATACTGAAAAAGAAACATATGGACATACTCGCATGAAAGAAAAGTTGATTGCGCATTTTGGTGACAGAATCTAGAGAAAATGACGCTATGTCTCTTCTTATTGACAGATAAAAATAATGATAGTGTTATTAATTATAAGATAATTAGATTCATTTTAAATAAACAAAATATGTATTAGCTAAATAACAACATCTTTTACGAATTCAGCTCGTTATAAGAGTGTTTACGTGGAGTTATATATTATGTGGTAATCATTATTTGTGGTTAAGACTTAATTTATTACATCACTGGTTGATTCCCGGTTGGGGCGGACTTTTTTAATTTCTGAATTGTAGTAAATAAAAACTGGTACTTTACTTGACATATTGGTCACAATTAAATAGATTGGCATGCAATTAAAAATGGTAAACTTTTATTGAAAGTTACATATTATTTTGTGTCCGACTTTATTATAAAGAGATTGGTACAAGTTCAATAGGGAACTAGCCTTCATTCCAGAAATCGAATATGTTAAAGATAACATCTAAAAAAAAATAACATAAAAGTATTTTTTGTCTAAGGTTAATACTTTTCTCAATATTTAACGCTGAAATTTGAATCTGGCTTCCCGCCAAAAGACAACACGAAAAGTAGTGTGACGTCAGACTGCTGACCGCAGCCTAGCGCAGACCCAAAGGCGCACCGCTATCTAGATATAAATGGGAGATATTCTACCATACAGTCGGCGGTGGGTCAAACACATCCTAGCAGACAGCTGCCGTCACTGCGCCTGCTGTCATTCCTGCTATCGTTTCTCAATGATCCTTTTGATTGATTTTAAAAGAAATGACGCTTTATAAAAGATGTAAGGTACCAATGTGTTTAAACACCACTCTAGAAACACCGGAGAAAGTATTTATATATGTGCCAAAAAGAACTAACCAGGTGAAAATAATGGTTAAACGCAACAAGACGAGAATAGGATGTCAAGGAGTCGTAGGGCCTCTAGCCTACCGCTGCAAATTCACTTTACCGTTGTGAATACCACTTTCATGTAAGTAAATTATATTAATTGGTCTACCTACTACTTTTTTATTTCGCAGGTTAGTTTCCTATGAGCTTCTAATTTACCTCGGGATTATTATAAGCCTAGGACCTATACGTAACTCATTTTCTCGCGGGGAAATATTCCAAATATGTAGTTAAAAATTTTGAATTTGTGACATTTTCCCATGCGAGAAAACGCCTCTTACGTTTAGGCCCTAGACTTATAATCCCAAGGCAAATTTTGCTGCGAGAATATTTGGCCGGAGCCTAACAGAAGCTTATAGGAAATTCACTTGTGAATTAAAAAGCTAGTAGACCAATTAATAATATTTACTTGCATCAAAGTGGTCTTCACAACAGTAGAATGAATTTGTAGAGGGGGCGTCCTCCTCAAAACATTCTCGTGCTGCAGCTTTGAACAATTCTTTTTGCCCTGTTTGTCGTTTGGTTCTTTTGGCACGTGTATAAAATGATCTTCTCCGGTGTTTCTACAGTGGTAGCCTTTGCCCTCTTGGTAGACCTAGGCCCTTAGGACCTAGGGCCGAGGTAGGCCTATCACTACGCCCAGGTCTAGGCGCATATTTAAATATAAAATCTAAAGCCCTACCAAACATCAATGATTGGATGAGCGTAGCGAGCGTAGCGAGCGAAGCGAAGATTCCATTCTACTACACTGGAGAAAAAAACCCGGAATGTTTTTTTTTTTTTCTTCTTTTTTTCTTTTTGTATTTTTGTCTGTTTGTCCGCACGATTCCGGCTAAACCGATACTCCGATTGAGATGAAATTTTATGGAGGCCTTCGAAATCTCTGAACTTAGAACTGCCACGTTTTTGAGCGCAATCGGAAAATTATTTCTCATGAAAATCGCAATTTTACGATTTTTTTCGATTTTTTAAAAATTTCTTTGACTTATAACACCTACATGCTTTATCCGATTTTAATGATTTTTGCACAGAACCTTTATTTATGAATTTAGATTTTCTTGTGAAATTTGAGCGCAGTTGAAAAAATATTTATCATGAAAATCGAAATTTTACGGTTTTTTTCTTTTTTTAAACAATTCTTTGACTTATAACACCTACATGCTCTATCCGATTGTGATGATTTTTTCGCAGAACCTTAATTTTATGAATTTATATATTAGTGATAAATTTGAGCGCAATCGAGAAATTATTTCTTATAAAATCGCAATTTTACGATTTTTTTTACAATTACGATTAATAAATTAAAAAATTAAAGTTAATTTTTAATTTAATTTTATTTAATTGAATTAAATTTTAAAAAAATCAACTGAGTAATGATTTTTCCACAGAACAACAGAAAATTCGCATAATACATGGCAGCTCAATGCACCAATTACGCTCATCCAACAACGCGGCGGGACTTAAGCGTTTTCCTAGTATAATTATGATATCATCATCATCAACATAAAAAAACTTGGCTAAGGATACAGGAAATGCCTCGGTCTAGCCCTACCAAGGCTAGGCTGTGTCTAGGGCATCCAAATGGACATTTTATAGAATTGGTTTACCTTACCTAGGGCAAAGACACAGCCTAGGGCGTAGGGCCTAGCCTAGCGCAGCCTTGAATGACTGTAGGCCTACCATAGAGAAATAACCAGTGGCTCTTTCCCACTAATGAGAAATAAATCGCTTTCTAGTCAAGGTCGGGTAGACGCACTGTCAAAATCACATGGTCGTCATCTTATTCTTTGTCATCGTTCGTGTTGTTGTCAAAATAGTCCGATTATTGATGAGCACGGTCCACTGGATTGCCTCTAGGCTTCGCTGCCGCGCACGGCCGCTCGTCGAGCTTTTGTTGTTGTTGTTGTAGTATTTATACAAACTACAACGATGAGCATGCTGCAAGCTACGTAACGCAGTTGAACCAAGAACGAGCGTTTGCGCGGGGGTTCAAAACCCTATAACTTTGTACCCCCGTAGTTACCACGGATGATTTTTTTAAAAAAATCTTTCATTTGTGAAGTTTATTTAACTGTGTTCTATAAATAATAAAAAATGAAAAACGTGAATTTGAGACCAAGGCTAGTTCCCTATTCAAACTTAAATTTATTTATTTTTCTACAATTAAATTTTGATTGAATTAATGTAATTTTAATTATAATCTATTTTAATAGCATTTCAATCACTTTTATAAAACTTTATGTACATTTTAGTTTAATTATATTTGTTTCGGGATATGGTAAAGAAAAAAAAATATGTGATATTTACCAATAAAATAAATAAATAAAATTATAATTATGCATAATTAAAATGCAAATTAAAGCAATTTCCCATCGGATTTCAGCGGAAGACTTTATATGTGAGTGATCAGCATACTTCATAGAATCTAGGTGCCCGTTAGGGCGCCGCAGCCAAGCCGTGGCGCGCTAAACACTCAGCCACCTTATACAGCAAGCAGAGTTGGGGTGATTTCGAGGTGTTATTCAGCCGTCATGAAACGTGTTGTGAACTTGAAACTATCTAAATCGAGGGGATTTAGGTACCCGACAACACATGCCAAATTTGGTTGGGGTACGAGCATTCCTTCTTGGTGAAAAAGTGGCTTGAAACATGCTCAAAATCACTTTGGATGTTGGCTGCTACTACTACTATACTTACTGCTACTCACCTACTACGGTCTAATTCGTCAGTTTCAAGCGGCCAGCGATTCTGCCCAAACGGGTGGGGCTACAACGTTCATATTTTACATGTACACTAAGGTTATAGTGATATAGTGCCTTTTGATAGAAAAAGTTGAAAATGTTTGCTGGAAGGCTTCCAAATAAAGGTTTTAATAATATAAGCCTTTTGCAAGAATATAATCAACAAGTAACTATAGGTACTTGACAATGATCACCTACATTGTTTACAAAAAACAAGTCTTTGGACCACGAGATATTTTAAATTCTATTGTTAATTGGTAATACCTAGAGGTCCTTGAAAGTGGTTTTATTTTGTAGTGAATTTCGTTTTTAAAATTTAAAATTTCGGTGTTAATGGTTTAAAGCTGTATTTCAGCGGTTTTATCATATTTACCAATTTATATGCGAGAAATATTCGTTCACGCCTCGCATATCATTCTAGCCACAAAACAAACAAGTTTGAATGTACTTATGTTCAGACTGGTGTAATCTACTACAAGTAAATTCATCATTTTATCTGAACTTTATTTTATAAAAACTTTGTTTGGTTGAACTATACTGGCATAAAATATTGAAAATTACACTGTAATTTAACAATAATTCCCATTTTTAGTGCTTTGCGTTGTTGAAAACATGATTACTGTGAATTTCGGTGTTATTACGAAATTTACACCTATTTCGGTGTTTGGCGGTGATTCTAATTTGGCATTTTCTGGTTTAGATTTGATCAATTCATGCTCATTTTATGAAATTAAATGGTTAGCACATATTTCGGTATTATCGTCAGTCACGAATCTCAAGGGGCTCTAGGAATACCATATCAATTAAATCGACTTTGATATAATTATTGTGTTTTAACAAATAATTTTGTAATGGAACTTGAAAGATCCCACACATAACAGAAAACTTGTAAAAAAACAGCCAAACCTTACACAATCAAAAGTAATGAGATCTAAAAGAAATGCCAAGCTTAAGTACCCTTCTACATTTTCGCAATCTTAATACATAAATTCACTTTGCCCTGTGACTGCATCCTTGCAAAGCTTGGCAAAATAAATTTGCACAAACTTTTACATTCAAAACAATAGTTGCAAATAAATTTTTGCCACGCTTTGCAAGGATCAATAGGGCAAAGTGAATTTATGTATTAAGATTGCGAAAATGTAGGAGGGTACATAAGCTTGGCTTTTCTTTTAGAGCTCATTGCTTTTGATTGTGTAAGGTTTGGCTGTTTTTTTTTTACAAGTTTTTTGTTGTGTGTATGGATATATAAAAAACAAAACTCTTGCAATTTGTGGGGATAAAAATCACTTCCTGCTTCGTGTATATATCCTTGAGATACAAAGTGACCATCCGCGGACGAGACCGGGATCGGTTGTCCCGTCTATTGTTTGCATTTTTCCCTTTCCACCTTTTTTGGCGTGACCGAATTTGGGAGTGAACATGGTTTTTTTTCTACCTGCCTCCTCACATTTCAAATCTATTGTGATAAAAATAATTTATTCAGCGAATTTTTTTTTTTATTATTGCATGTATTTAATAACGTGGTTCAAATGTGTAGCTTGAGTTATGAAATGAGTTTTTTTTTACCCTAGTGATGTCTACGATCAAAACTGACTGAAATATAAAAATATTATCATACTAAATAATATTAACAAAAGAAGCATTATCCGTAACTCAGTCAGTTTTTATCCTAGAATCTCGTCCAAAAAATGACATTCAAGACGCACGCTTAATATTTTAACAACGTTATTAGATATTTGCAATTAAACAAAAAACATCAATAAATAAATAGAACAATAGAACAGGAAGAGAATACAGCAGGTAGAAAACCCTAAGCTTCTAGGATGGTATATTTTACGACTTCACGCGACAACCCTTAGCAGCTGCCTCATACCCATACCCGACGCGTCCGTCGATGGTCACTTTGTATCTCAAGGATAAATAAACTATAGTATGCCTGTATAAGGCTTATATTAAAACCTTTATTTGGAAGCCTTTTAGCAAACTTTTTCAACTTTGTTGTTCAACGTTGTAGCCCAACCCGTTTGGTCAGAATCGCTGGCCAATTGAAACTGTATAAATATATATTTATAGTAGTAGCCAGTAACTATAATCACCAAGAAGGAATGCTCGTACCCCAACCAAATTTGGCATGTGTTGTCAGGTACTTAAATCCCCTTGATTTTGATAGTTTTTATGTTCACATCACGTTTCATGACGGCTGGGCGACACCTCGAAATCACCCCAACTCTGCTTGCTGTATACGGTGCTTGAGTGTGTAGCGCACCGCGGCTTGGCTGCGGCGCCCTAACGGGCACCTAGCTAAAATGTATTGAAATTTGAAATGTGATTATTCTCCACTCTAGCCCAGTGGGTGTGGGGACGACAGACCTGTGCTTGACTTATCATCTACAGGCAAGGATGGGGTATCTCACGTCGATGGCCAGAGCTCGTCTCCTACTCCCCTACATACCGTACTAGCTGATGTTTGCGAGATGGACTTTGCCTTTATCGTCTTCTACGATCGGCAGAGGAATACCCTGGGCCAATTCTACCCCGAGCCCAGATGAGATTAGTGTGAATGCAAGCATACAAAGTTCAACTTTTTGTCATCATATATTTATTGTATTTTACCTGCCAGGAAGGCTAATGCAGGGCAAGTGTGGCCCTCTGTAGCCTGACACAGTGATTACAGATTTACAGGACTGGACTTGTTTTACCGCTGGTGCACCGACTGGGAAATGAAACCGAACCCCAGGAAATGTTCAATACTGTCTATAACTCTCCGTCGTGTCCCCCTTCTCCATGGCTATCAATTGGGTGGTGAAGCGATTCAGCGTGTTGAGAGGCAGCGTGACCTGGGAGTGACTGTGGAAGGGAAACTACTGTTCGTAGATCATATTGAAATAGTCACCTCCAGGGCCATGCGTCTTCTTGGAATGATGTACCGTTTCACCGAAATTCGTGACGTCATGGCCCTCCGAACCTACTTCACTGCATGTGTGCTACCCGTCGTTGAATATGGTTCTGTAATTTGGGCTATGACTGCAGTGTCAAATCTGAAGAAGTTGGATCGTGTTATGTCTTTTTTTCTTTCAATTGTTAAACATCGAGTTACAAACTTTCAGAACACTTCAAAACCTGAATCTAGGTGCCCGTTAGGGCGCCGCAGCCAAGCCGCGGTGCGCTACACACTCAAGCACCTTATACACCAAGCAGAGTTGGGGTGATTTCGAGGTGTTACCCAGCCGTCATGTAACGTGATGTGAACTTGAAAACTATCACAATCGAGGGGATTGAGGGACCGGACAACACATGCCAAATTTATTGGGGTACGATTATTCCTTCTTGGTGAAAAAATGGCTTGAAACATGCTCAAAATCACTTTAAGGATGTTAGCTACTGCCTACTACTCCTACTACTGCCTACTACTGCTCACATCTAATACGTCGGCCCGCGATTCTGACCAGACGGGTGGGACTACAATGTTCATATTTTACATGGACATTAAGGTTATAGAATGATAGTCTCTTTTGAAAAAAAAAGTTGAAAAAGTTTGTTGGAAGGCTTCCAAATAAAGGTTTTAAAATAAGCCTTAAACACTTGGCATACAATCAACAAGTAACCATAGTTACTTGACACTTGTTGACGGTATAAGCAGAGTTAGGCGGGAAAGTGCGATACGTAAACAAATAGCGGACATTTAAAATTTTTCTTCTTTGTGTGGAACGAGAAAATGTGTCATTATACTCTCATAAAACAAATCAGAAACCGTCCCTGGCCTAGGCCCAGATGTGGAAAATTATTTATAATGCAAAAGTGTAGGTCTAAAGTTCCATTTGGTTATAGGACTAGTAAAATTCATACTTACATTACATGTTTGACAAGCCTAGCCAACCCTATGCCAGCACAACATTATGAACTTGCTCATCTGTTTGTTTACATAATTGCAACAATCAAATCATTTCATACAACTTGTCTTTCGATTGGCCGGCGTTTATGAAGGCACTGCCATCTAGAATAAATATAGAACTTTTTCGAGCTCTTTGCTATACGCAAATCTTTTTAAAGTGTTTGGATTTCGTGATACTCTTTCAACCATGCTTTCAACTCACAACCCATGACGTTTTCCACGATACCGTTCAAGAATACCAATTCCTTCGAAAACGAAAACGACTTCGTTTTCAAATTGCGTTTTCAACTCATCTCCCACGAACTCAAGAATTGGGGTCCAGTCCTTATACCGTCGTTATACCATGGTTATACCACCTATACCCAGGATGTACATGAATCCGGGTCTAGATATTTTACATCCTATATTGTTACTGCTAATACCATTGAATTTAAATCAACTTTGATAAAAATATTATATTTTAGCAAATAATTTTGTAATGGAACTTGAAAAAGTAATGAGATCACACACATAACAAAAACTTGTAGAAATACAGCCAAACCTTACACACTCAAAAGAAATGAGATCTAAAAAAGGGCCAAGCTCATCTACCCTTCCACATAAACGTACAGTGTCCCATAACAGCATCCTCGAAAAGCTTGGGCAAAATAGAATTTGCATGTTATTACGTTTAAATTAATTAGAAAAAAAGAACTTGGATAAACTATTACGTTAAATTAATAATCGCAAATTCTATTTTGCAAAGCTTTTCGAGGATGCTGTTATGGGACACTGTACGTTTATGTGGAAGGGTAGATGAGCTTGGCCCTTTTTTAGATCTCATTTCTTTTGAGTGTGTAAGGTTTGGCTGTATTTCTACAAGTTTTTGTTATGTGTGTGTTATGTCTTCTCTCAATTTATGCTCCTTAACCAGTCGTCGTTCTCTGGCCGATTTGAAGTTTTTTCATAAAATCGTTAATGGTAATCTTCGACCTCCACTAATCAATTTTTTCTCCCTACATGTACCATCCCGCCTAACCAGATCGACTCAACTGTTTCATTTACCTATTCCTCGCCTGGAAATTATCAAATGCTCCCTCTTCTACCGGCTACCCTTCACCTACAATCCACTTGCCACACCCACCCTAGACATTTTTGCGAACCACCGCGAGTTCATAACTAGCGTAAAACCCCTTATTAGCCATGCTTAGTTAATTTTTCAATTTAATTTTTAATTTTTAATTATTTTTTTAATTCTTTCTTTCTTTCTGTTTTTACTATTACGTATCATTCATTATTCATGTGTTCATGTATTTCTATTCGTATTTCCTCTGTTATCATGTTTAGTTTAAGTTAGTATAAGTTAGTTAGTAATGTTATTATGTTTACAATGCACAATGTAAAATGGCCTATGGCTGTATTTGTGTCCAGTTGAATAAATAAATAAATAAATGAAAGACAAAAAGAGAACATGACATTTATAAAGTTAGACAAATTGAAAGGCAAAAGGCGGATAAGGGTACTTGAAGCGGGGTAGCGGTCTGAAGACTCGAGGACGAGAAACGAGGTCGTGAAGCTCATTCCTGCCGCCTGCGTGAAGACGTTGCCCGTGATCTTTAGCCATCAAGTGTGTGAATCTACCGTACCACAAGTATGTTGCAGGATTGCAAGGATTGAGCATGTTCATTTGGTCTAAACATTTTGTTTTATTTCAAATATACATGGTAACGTCAATAGTAATAATAATACTAACAAATAAATAAAAATATCACAAAGTAGACGCTTTCTTCAAATTCAATTCTTTACGATTTGAAAATAGAAACGTATCAACATGACAATACACGCTCTGCATTGAACTACAAACAACATCCGTTCTACACATAATGAAAGCCTTTACCGAATTGCTTAGTCTCTTAATTTATATAATTAAACACTTTCCACACAGAACATTTATAGAAATGAATAAAGCTAGTATTTTAATACTTGTTAATAATTACTTCATTTTTTCTAGCTTTTATTCATTCCCATTTTGGAAATGCTGAACTATTTTCTACTTGCATTTCTTTTTAATCAAGTCACACCATCAACTTACGAGGTAAAACTTAGTTTTCGTTTTTATTGCTAGCTATTAACAAGCAGATTGTCAGCAATGTACACAGCTTTCGCTCACTAATGGCAAAGGACGAAAAGAAAAGATGAAATTATGTCAAGTTAATTAAATATAAAACTTTAATAACTTTGTTCACTCATTACAAAGTAATTAATTAGTAATATGAAACTAGTAAAACAGGTTAATTGATTATTATAATATAAACATTATTATTATTATATTATAATAAACATTACAAAGTAATCGTTGAGAAGATATTGCCTTTCCATTTTCATTCTTCCAAGGATTGACGGGAAGGCTTTTTCAATTCCGATTTACAGTAAAAGTTATATTTACACTACTTGTCAAATAAATGAAAAATAAATCTGTGTTTGGAGCATAATGTTGTTCCGAGGGAGGGTCTTTAATGTAGAAGGGTGTAAAAGTTATTTATATGTTATAACAGCTTATATCGTCCCTTCCAAATTGAAGTAAAAATTTTCAGAAAATACCATGCTAGTGTATGCCTATATTATATAATAATGTATTAAATTGTACCTTTATCTAGGGCGACGGTCGTTCGCCCGCAGCCAAGCGCACGCGACTGCTAGACGGCGATGATAACTCAACCCTGTTTACTCCTACCCGAGTTGGAGTGCTTTCAGCTTTCTGCTTACGCCGTCCCGAAAGATTTACAATCTTGAAACTCGGTATATGACCTAATATGTGGTCCATGACATACCAAAAAAAATCAGACCGATCCAATAACCCGTTCTGTGTTGTGCATAAAAATCGACAAAAACCTTCGGTCTGTCTGTTGGGGGGGGGGGGGGGGGGGGAGTTCTGACAGAGAAGAATAAGAGCCTACAAAGAAAACGGTACATCTTAGAACTATGAAACTTGGACCACACTTGTATCTCAGACTCATATACTTCCGCCGAGAGGCAAGCGATATTCCACCCCCAACAGCCCCTGAATCATCCCCTAAAATTTTTATTCAAATTAGTTATTCAAATCATGTTCTAATGTGTTTAAACCCAATCGGCGTATTCTCATGATAAACCACAATTTGTCAACCCCCATTCCTAATAGTTTATATTATTTTTACCTTGATTTCCAGCATTCACCAACAAGGCACCTAATGAGGTTATCATCAAGAAATTTGTCATGATGGTTCAGATTAATATGAAAAATAATCCGCCGAGAGGCAAGCGATATTCTACCCCCAATCATCATCCCCTAAAATTGGAATAATTCAAAGATAACACAAAATTGAATTTGTATTCAAATTAGTTATTATAATTATGTTTTAATGTGTTTTAACCCAATCGGCCTATTCTCATTTCCTAAACCACATTTTTTAACCCCCATCCCTAATAGTTTATATTATTTTTACCTTGATTTCCAGCATTCACCATGAAGGCACCGAATGAGTTATTAGCATGAGATTTGGCATGATGGTACATAACAATATGAAAACTTTCTCGATTTGGTTAGTCGGGAAACACTCCCGTAGGTGAAATTGTTATTATTTCCTACAATCCAGTTATTAAAAAAGTCCGCCCTAACCGGGAATCGAACCACGGATCTCCCGCATTCCAGACAGGCGTCTTAACCACTAGACCATCAGGACGGGTACATTTTGATCTCTGAATTGTAGTTGCATTATACATCTGAATGGATGGAACAGTACTGCAACGAATATCTGTTGCCTTTGAACTGACCACCAAACAGGTCAGTCAACCACTAGACCATCAGGACGGGTACATTTTGATCTCTGAATTGTAGTTGCATTAAACATCTGTTTTAATGCAACTACAATAATCAGAGATCAAAATGTACCCGTCCTGATGGTCTAGTGGTTCAGATGTATAATGTAACTACAATTCAGAGATCAAAATATACCTGTCCTGATGGTCTAGTGGTTAAGACGCCTGTCTGGAATGCGGGAGATCCGTGGTTCGATTCCCGGTGAGGGCGGACTTTTTTAATATCTGAATTGTAGTAAATAATAATATGAAAACTAATTATCCGCCGGGAGGCAACCGATATTTCACCCCCACTGTTCCCTAAACGTAAGGTCGTATTTAATACAATTTAAATATTTTAATTGCTGATTGAAATTATGCGTCAATGTGTTATAGTCCGGTTAACAAATCAGTCACACAAAAACCCAAGACGACAGTTACCATAGGAAATTTAATAAAAACATTCTATATTGCCAACTACAGATATTAAACAAAAACAAAAGATGGTAGCTTTTGTTTATAGACAATCTGTTTTAAAGGCACTGTATCCACCTTTTTACGTATTTCACGCCTTGATATGAAAAAAACAAAAAAGGAATATCCCTCCCAAATACAAAAATTTGTTTAAAAAAAATGGCAGCCAAGCTCTTCTTCAAAAGTCTTCGGCTGTGAATGCTGTGAGATATAGAAGTTGAGCCAAGCTTTTCATTCTTTCTCCCTAGTTTCGCATTGAAAAGAAGTAAGATCATTTCACCTGTTGACCAGCGCCAAGCCAACCATTTTCGTGGTAAAAAAGTAAAACTTTTAAACTCAAAATCATAAAAAATTACTTGACCATTGACTTTTAGAGTTCTCGTAATGAATCAAATTCAATGGCCAAGTATTTTTTTAAAATGATTTTGAGTTTAAAATTTCGCTTTCGCGCTCGTCAACAGGCGAAATGATCTTACTTCTTTTCAATGCGAAACTAGGGAGAAAGAATGAAATGCTTTGCTCCAACTCCTGTATATCACAGCATTCACAACCGAAGACTTTTGAAGAAGAGCTTGGCTGCAGTTTTTTTTTTTTTTTTTTTTTTTTTTTTACAAATTTTTGTATTTGGGGGGGTAATGCTTACAGACAACATTTTTGCTGAGGAAAAAGGTGGCGGAACTAGTATCTGAAATCACTACGAGGAGGCTGAAATGAGCCCCAGCCGCTAGAGGACATTCCGCTATAGGTGTAATTTTTTATTGTGAATTAATTTTTAAATGGACAAAAATGCATTTTAATGTGCATTTGTAGCAGAAATAACTGACCAGAATGCCTATTTTTCATTAATAAGTGGAAATAAAATACAAATTTTGAACTAAATTAAGTTGAAAATAAATCTCATTGGATGAGCGAAGCGAAGACTTCAATTTCACTGACCCCCCAAAAAATTTAGCTCCAATGTTTTTTTTTTTTTTTGTCTGTATTTTTGTCTGTTTGTTAGCAGGATTCCGGGCAAACGGCATTAGCGATCTTGATGAAAATTTGACAGGACCTTCGAAATCTCTGAACTTAGAGGTGTATTGTTTTTGGGTACAATCGATGAAATATTTCTCATGAATATCGTACTTTTACGATTTTTTTCGATTTTTAGTGCCATATTTTCGTGTCATTTGGGCCGATTCTGACCAAACGGGTGGGGCTACAACGTTCATATTATATATGGACATTAAGGTTATGGTAATGTAGTACCTTTTGAAAGAAAAAGTTGGAAAAATTAGCCAGAATCCATAGAAATAAAGCTTTTAATATAAGTTTTTTACGGTTTAGTGCGATATTTTCGTGCCATTTGGGCCGATTCTGACCAAACGGGTGGGGCTACAACGTTCATATTATACATGGACATTAAGGTTATGGTGATGTAGTACCTTTTGAAAGAAAAAGTTTAAAAAGTTAGCCAGAATCTATAGAAATAAAGCTTTTAATATAAGTTTTTTACGGTAAATAATAACATTTGACAAGTAACAAAAGAAACTTGACAACAATCACCTACAAGGCATAGGCAGTAAAGCAAAACACTTACAAAAGTAAAGATATCCCACGCAAACTAAAAACTTAAAAAAGCTCATCCATCAACGCGGCGGGACTTTAGCGTTTTCCTAGTTTAAAAAAATTGCTTGAACGTGTTGGCACTGCATACCGGCACGTGCTGCCTAAACCCTGCTAAGACCTACAGCTGTATGCGACTGAACGGAAGTCAAGAGTCTGTTGGGTTCAGCTTGAACGTGTTGGCACTGCATACCGGCACGTTCTGCCTAAACCCTGCTAACAGCTGTATGCGACTGAACGGAAGTCAAAGTCTGTTGGGTTCAGCTTGAACGTGTTGGCACTGCATACCGGCAAATGCTGCCTAAACCCTGCTTAGGCCTACAGCTGTATGCGACTGAACGGAAGTCAATAGTCTGTTGGGTTCAGCTTGAACGTGTGTGCACTGCATACCGGCACGTTCTGCCTAAACCCTGCTAACAGCTGTATGCGACTGAACGGAAGTCAATAGTCTGTTGGGTTCAGCTTGAACGTGTTGGCACTGCATACCGGCACGTGCTGCCTAAACCCTGCTAACAGCTGTATGCGACTAAATGGAAGTCAAGAGTCTGTTGGGTTCAGCTTGAACGTGTTGGCACTGCATACCGGCACGTGCTGCCTAAACCCTGCTAACAGCTGTATGCGACTGAACGGAAGTCAAGTCTGTTGGGTTCAGCTTGAACGTGTTGGCACTGCATACCGGCACGTGCTGCCTAAACCCTGCTAACAGCTGTATGCGACTGAACGGAAGTCAATAGTCGTGTGGGTTCAGCTTGAACGTGTTGGCACTGCATACCGGCACGTGCTGCCTAAACCCTGCTAACAGCTGTATGCGACTGAACGGAAGTCAATAGTCTGTTGGGTTCAGCTTGAACGTGTTGGCACTGCATACCGGCACGTTCTGCCTAAACCCTGCTAACAGCAGTATGCGACTGAACGGAAGTCAAGTCTGTTGGGTTTACTTTCTTAACATAATTTCAACTTAGTGATATTTTGTTACAGTATCATTGGTGGTGGTGGTATTAGTGCTAGAGTTGTTCTCAGTTTAGATTACCAACAGGAGCGGAAATAGAATTTTACGCATGCCAACATTGAAAACTAAGAACCCTAAAATTACTAATTTTGTTGCTGTATTATGATATTTCATATTTAAAAACTATTGTTCTACGGCATGTTTGAAAAGTTGATTTTTGTTCTTTTGTTGGCATTTATTAACAATTTAAATTTTCCTGCACAATTATTGCTGCCAACGCCACCGCTAGTGTTTGGTGATTGCAATATATCATATAAAAATCTCATATACATGTACATGTATACATACAATTCATAAACATGATCATAATGTAATGTGTCACAATTCTTAAACACCTGTTTTAATCTTCTAGGACATCTAAGTATTTAATAAAAATAAGTGGTTTCCATTTTCGGAAGCAGTTTTAATACTTAATACCAATAGTTTTTAGAGAACTGTCATGTGATTACAGTTGAAGTCAAACAGCACTTATTCTCGTCCAGTGTTTGTGAGTGACTGTACCCTACGCCAAAACTCAGCCGAATCGCTGAACCTTTTGCGCTGAATCTTTAAACAGATATCCGGTACGAGTTGTAACTGTAACTGTTTACCAACAAGAAATAGTAAATGGAAAAATAGGCTTAATTGTGTACGATTTAATTTAACGGCAATGGTTTTGTTCTTAATTAAAGAAGTCATTTTATCGAATCATGTTTGTCAGGCGGTGAAAGAATGCAGTGACCAAGGTGTAACGAATCTTCACGCTCCAAGGTTCCCCTAAATTCCGCTGGGAGACTGAGTAAACCTTACAATCTTTAAATGCACTTCGTACTGGCTATGTTTTCCATAGTAGTGTATAATGTAGGGCCTATGCATTTCAAAACATGTTTAGCATGTGTTTAACAACATGTGGTTCAGTCAAGGCGGCGATATAATTTTCACACACTTCTGGGAGGGTCAGCTTAAAAAAAGATTTTATCGTTTGCAAACAAAATTTATCATGATTCATCTTTCCAACATGTGAGAGCTAATGAAGAGAACCTGAGGTATCGTTCTCTTGAATTTTTGGATGAGCGTAGAGAGCGAAGCGAAGATTCCATTTCACTACACTAGAGAAAAAAATACGGAATGTTTTTTTTTGTATTTTTGGGTGTTTGTTACCACGATTCCGGCTAAAACGATACTCCAATTGCAATGAAATTTTGTGGAGGCCTTCGAAATCTCTGAACTTAGAACTGCCACGTTTTTGAGCGCAATCAAAAAATTATTTCTCATGAAAATCGCAATTTAACGATGTTTTTCGATTTTTAAAAACATTCTTCGACTTATAACACCTACTGTCATGCTTTATCCGATTGAAATGATTTTTTCACAGAACCTTAATTTTATGAATTAATATATTCGTGTGAAATTTGAGCGTAATCGAATAATTATTTCTTACGAAAAATCGTAATTTTACGCATTTTTCGTTTTTAAACAATTACGCTCATCCAACATTTCGCCTGAAAAGGCGTTTGCTAAGCTTTTAGTTATATTTCATAGTAGGTCCTTTAGTTAAAGACTCAAGCTATATTTCAATGACCAGAAGAATTGTTGAAATTTCAATCGGCAATTAAAAATAGATAATATAGGCACACACCGATGAAACAAAAACATAAATGATTTCATTCATTCGTTAATTAATACAAAATACATTAAATTTACATTGGAAGCTGTAACAAAGTTCAAGTATCATTAAATGATTGATGTGTAAATAAATTAAATGTATGTGACAGCATAACACAATAAAAAAAACACAATTGTAAAACTATTTCTACTTGAGCTAACCATTCTTTAACAAGGTGACATTCAACTAAATTCAGGCACTCTGGCTAAAAATAGTACACAATACATTTAACATACATAGTACCCAAACTATTCACAAGTTACGTGAGCCAATGATGAATCATCACCCCGGCCTGGATGGTATCCGAGAAGAAATTCAAGTTCTGTATATACATACATACATACATAATATTAATGTTTTAACCTTGGTTTTATAGATGGCGACTAGGACGGTGTTATGTTAGTACTTTAAACAGAAATTAAAAAAGTACCTACACCGAGATCGAAACCGGGACCTTGGCTGTCCGGTCAAGGCACTTTTTTAATTTCTGTCTAAAATACTAACATAATATTAATTATATTGATATAGCATAGTAGGCCCTACCAGTGATCTTAAAACGTTTTTCTTAGAGAGCTTTGTGATGAAAACTACCAATTTCATTCATAAAATGTTTAGTTAATACATATAAATTATTTATACTGTACGTACGTAGCTTAAAATGAGAGAACGAAAAATCGAAGTTGGAAGAAGTATATTTTATATGTATATCCCTTCGGGGGATGGAGGGGAGACATTACGAGATTGCCTATAAGTAGCATAGATTACCGTAAGGATAGAGTAAGTGATTACAATTATCTTAAAAACAATCTTTATTGCACATCATTGTAATTTTATACTAATTGACTAATGTACCTAAAAATAATATGTTGATTGTTCGATTCAAATAAATGTCTAAATCAAGAAACAAAATCTGAAAATATACAGGCCAACCCAACCCAACAATGTTCAATATACAGAAATAAATAGTAGCTATAACTACCATTTATATTTTAGGTTGGCTCACTAGTAGTGATGAAAGTTGGGCAGCAGGAGCTGGTAGGTACATTCTAAGAATGCTATACGGTACCTACAATACTGGCACAAGTTTTAAAATGTAGAATTCTACTCGTTAAAAGATGCAAATTGCAAACTTAAGAGGGATAATTTACTATTGCAAATGAGTAATCCCATGTTTTAAGTCCACATATACCACTGGACAGTATTAGACAAAAACACTGCTCACCCATGAAGCTTTTTGATTGCGTACTCATTTAAATGTTGGTTCGCCTTCGCACAATGGCCACCGGTAAAATAACGTTCTCTAGAACTTTTTTCGAAGGAGAACACGTTTATTTTACAGTCAAATCAAGCCTTGCCTATTATTATATCTTTAAAAATGAATATTTACGAGGCGTGCAAATAATTTGATTCCATATTTTTATGCTCATAACCGTGACATGATATTTAGCGAAGTTGGCAGAGCGAGTACCAACAGGGCATAATAAACTTTTGTTATCGCAATTCCAAAATTCGCTGTTTAGTTAAAACTAAAATCCTACCTCTGTAGGATCAATTACTTCTTCATGCATTGCTTAATGATAATAGTATACATATAGAGGGGTATTACTAATAACATATATTAATAATATGACCAAATAAGGTAATGCCAATTTTGTGAAAACGTTGGCATTCATGCTCTCGCTTGACCTTCACGAGTGCCAGGTTATCTGAGAGCACCCAATATCATTGCATCACATATAGCCTATAAGGTTTCGTGAAGGATCCCCCCCCCCCCCCCTAGAAAGTACAGCATTAGTTTGCTATAGGCCTACTTGGGCAGAGATTTTACACTTTAAAAAGTGTAACTTTTTAAGTAAATTGAAAACAAGAATACACTTTTGTACTTCATCAACTTTGAAATACTACTAGTAGAATCGGAATCATTGAATGTTTTGTTATTACCATAAACTGTCCGAGTGATAACAACAAAAACACAATTAAGACTTAGGGATTTACAATCTTGCAACATCACAATCATGAAAATAATATTCTTGTAATGTAGTAGGCCTATACGAATTCAAATTGTTTGATTTTGGACATTTTGAATGAAAATTTAATTATCAAATGGTTTTAAATAACAAATTAATAATATATTTAAAATGATATTAATAATTTGACAGTAAAAAAATACAAGAGGTTACTATTTATTTAGTTACAAAAGGTATGCCCAGTTTTGTCATGCAATACATTATATTTGTTGCAAGGATGCATGGAACAAGATGGATAATGTCGTAAATGATATTGGGCATCTTGGACAACCATTTCATGTTTCAATCATTCCAAAATATCTTAACAGGTGGAAATAAAATAAAATCAATTTTTCATAAGTACTGTACACCTACAAAATATTGAACAGAATATATAAATTTTATTAATATGAATATGTGTATTACAGTTATGTTTCAATCATATAATATTTCTGAGCAATCTGACTTCTTGAAATTAGATTCTGGAAATATAACTTCTGCGATTGTATCAAACAGTAACACGCAACAAAACTTCACTCGATTTTATAAATATACTAACACAATCTCTTAAAAATTACTGACAAATCCTATTTATACCACAATTACCAATTGGATTTACAATAATATAAAAATATTGAGCCCTATCGTACACTCAAATACAACAACATTTTGTTGACAACTGACTAGAGTAAACAAACCACTGTATGTGCAACATTAGGCACAAAATACTGATTATGTATGAAAAAATTACATTTTATAGACCCAATTTCAATGTTAAGAAACCTCAAAAAAATGGAACAAAGTTTGTTGATCTGTACAACTATAAACAAGAACTGGTTATACACAATACAGCATAGGCCTACTCAATACTGTATTGACCCTCTCCTTAACTTGGCTATAGGTTTACGTTCTGATGAAAAATAATATGATTCTAATTAAATTTGGCAATGCATTACAATTACATTATTAACGACATGATTACCATCCTTACCTCACCTGGTAGCCCATACTAATTCCTAATTTAGAAGAAATGGAAATACTGTCTGCTAATTTAAATCAATTAATAATATATTGGTAGTATTTGCAGTTGCCCACTTGGGTACAGACAATATTTAAAGTGAAGATCTCTTTTCTTATTAATGTAGGGGCTAAGTTATCATTCTAAACATTTCCAACTGTTTGTCATCTAGATTCTAGAAGATTAACTGAGGCGTGTTTCAAACTGAAACATGTACATTAATGCCCCGCTAGTCAATGCACTTTAATTGTCAGTTTTTAAACACCAATTCTGGCATTTCCAGATGTTGCTATGGCCCTATAGACAAAATGAAACTGTTTCACTGCAGTTCACCTGCTCCTTGATGGTGAAGGAATTTATAAACGCTTATGTGATCGGTTTGAGATTTATTTTAGGTCCGAGCGATATATGTAGACAGATTCCGTACGGGACTGTGTATCATGGATTGCCATTGGCAACACAGCTATAGGAGTTTGAAAAATGTGCGCTGCTTCCTTTAGGTAAATACCGAGTAGAACAGAACTAAAGAAAACCATTTCAAGCATGTTCTTTGGATGGCATAGTAGGTACTTTAAAATAGTACGCACCTAAACCCTGTCCAGTGCTCCAGTGCCCACGTTAATAAATAGCTACCGGTATGTTGCTAGTTGTAAACAAGTTGGAAATGTATAGGCTAGTTGGTGGGGGTTGCAATCGATATGTTAGTTTGTTCTAGCTCAATGTTTGAAGGTGATGTAAAAGCATTTTAGTAACATCTCTTCTAAATTTATTTGTGTATTGTTTATGATGTTGTATCAACACATTAATTATGGTAGTATCATGTGTACACAATACACATACAATAATACACTATATTCCGGCACCTATATTCTGGATAATTTCTAATGTTAGCTTTATCAATGCATGTGCTTGGTTCATATTGATTGGAGAGTTAAATTAAAATAGGTAGGCTTGCTTCAAAACTGTAATGGACCGTTACGTAAGCTCTTGCTTCAAGAAGTACAGTCTCCGCAAACACTGCACAATCCACTATTATCATCCATTCATTCCTTTATTTATTCCCTATTACTAGGTAATAATCACTTCTGAAGTAGCCTATACGCACTTGATTTATGAAAATCAGTCATCGTAACATTTCTTACGCCAGAAAATTATTTCCTTCATTTAATCCTCAAGTCTGGAATGTTTCAATGGTTTTATTTGACTTAAAATAAGTTGTTTCGTCTATGACTATCTAAACCGCCATTTAATATAATCACTCATCACTTAAATCTTACCTTAGAACATTTTCTTATTTGCGTTTTCTTGAAAAACTTCAATGTTTTTTCGTATTACGTTCTATCTAAGCAAAGTTAGGACTGCACCACGTGCCTGAGGGTAGAATCTGGCCTGCTCGTCATCACAGGAGCAGGTTGAAATGGCGAACTCTTCGAGGCAATTTCTCGCTGGCCATATTTTATCTTGTTAGAATGTTACTTTGAAACTTGACCGTTGCTGCTGAAAGAAGAAGAAGAGGAAGATGATTTAAATCTGGTTCAAGTTAAACGTCCACCGAAGTCATGTCTAAATGCTTCGTAGTCACCTAGATCGTTGTCAAATTTTAATTGAGATAAGATAGATAAGATTTGGGTTGAGGTTTAGGCCTACTCTAAACTTGTAGCTTAGAGAAACGGCTGCTGCTGATATTAACCATCCCCCCAGCTCGCATGCAGCGTTTGAGTTTATACTATACGATTAGTATGACCTCAATGTGGATACATAACTTGACTTACAAGTAACTCATCCTTTCAACCTCTCCGCCTAGTCATTCACAGCGAGAACCACAAACAATCTTATAGCATACAGGGGCATAACACTTGTCCCTGTCCAACTAGCAACTTGATCTACAAGGTGCAGTAGATGCCTAGCCGAAAAAAGTTTCTACGTTTTTCGTATTCTATCGATCTATCAATCTATCGATCTATCAACAATGAAAATAACACACAAACGAATTTTGGCATTAATACCTGCGTGTCTTAATCCTCGTTGACCTCGTCATAGTGGGCAAACTTGAGGAAAACCTGTTCAAGTGTCGTCTGACTAAAGCTGTACTCTTCTATGTCCAGCTCAGTCTTGGCTCGTTCTAGCTCGGAGAAGCACTCTGCAAGGGACTTGACTCCGTGCTGTGGTACACTGAACACCAGCCTAACACAAGCATCGAACACTGTCATTACACAGGTCTGACTGAAGCCATATCCAGCTCCGTCTCGATTTGCAACCTTGTACAGAATAGTTTACTGAGAAAACAGCGCCAGAGGGTAGTCCCCATAAAAAATTGGTCAACTTTTGAAACCCTTTGATTTTGTCAATTGTAGTCTAAGCATGTGTAGAGTTTGATGACGAGTTCTACTTAAAATATTAACGATCTGTTACTTTGTTACAATTGAATGTGTTTTGCTTACCATTGAAAAGATGATAGGCTACTGGACAAAATGTAGGCCTCTATAGGTTTTATAGTTGGGAACTGTTCTTTCTCTTATATTTATCACAATTCAGAAGTTCAATTTTTTTTTGCAATGTGCATAATCCAATTTGTTACCTTAAATAGATGCCTGCCGGGATCTTTTACTTCAGTTGTTGCTCAACATTCGGATGTATTTCAGGGTGATCAATGAAGATAAAGATGGCGCACAAAATTACTATTATCAGTATTCAATTTAATTGTATTTAATTTTATTCGTACTGTTTTGTTTAGTTTACACTTTTTCTTATCATCTATCTAACTTAACCAATTGCGTACATAGTAATTTATAATAATTGGTGTACATAGCAGTAATGTACATGGAAAGAAACAGTAAGAAGCCCACAAAATCCTGAAGGATTCGTGTGTGGGCAGTTTTTAAATGTTTTTCTGTGGGAGGCAGGACGAGTAATTTGTACGTAACTGTTACATAGGCTTAGACCTACATAAACTAATGTGAAATGATATATGAATAGACGATGAATGTTTGGGGACTTTATAATTTATATTTAGGATAATGCGTTCTGTAGATATACCAAGTTTTAATGTACACAAGTTTTTTAACTAATGCATCAAGTGCAAAAATCTAGAATGACTGGGCTAATAGTAATAAATGTACATGGAAAACATGCACTCACCTATCAGCAAAGCTCTCCTCCAGTTTTGCGTCTGGAAACACGTTATTGACGAACTGTCTGAGATCCCCGTGCCTGCTGGCCGAGGGGGTGGTTGGGGTCCGGTCCCCCCCTTTTAATTTCATTTCTAGAGTGTAGCCAGCGCCATAGAGATTCTTCAGATGCTGGGTGGATCCTACAACACAAAACATGATGTAGAGAGTAGAGAGTAGAGCAAAATAGAATATATATAAAAATAAAAATAAATAGATAAATTCGTATTTACAGTCTGCCCACTCAGTCACAGAACTGATTTCCAGCGGGAACATTACATTTACCAAACCAACCCTGTAGGCGTTAGCACTATCGATGAGCGATCAAAGACCAACTAGAGACCGGCATATTTAAGTAGGAAACACCAATCTATGAAGTTGGACACGATTCCACTCGCGGTCAGTGTCAGAATAAACGAGCCTGATTCGGAACAGCCTTAGAATTTAGGTACGTACCCTACTCTTATTACACAAACACACTACGCTGATTTATATAATAGTTGTTACATATTATTTACCAGTACTACACAAAGTACTAGTCCCTACAAGAGGAGAACGTTATGCGTTATGATAAACTAAACTAGGACAACGCCAAAGTCGTTGTTTGACGAATGAGCCATGTATTTAGTACACGGTAACATTCCCTTTCTTCCCCCTACCTAAGGCCTCCCTAGCTTATCATATAATAGAGTGGCGCATTATGGCCTTACAATTGACGCGCCCTCATATATCAACTAAACTTAAAAACCCTATTATTTATACCAATATAATTATCAAAGTTAAATGCAAATGTTCCCTGGTACTCAACACATGACTCGCCCACTCGTCTAACAACGACTTTGGCGTTTTCCTAGTCTAGTTGACTAAGGCACCCTTATACCCGAAATGGGGGAGCTACAAGAATTTCGTTTGGGGCCATCAAATTTTGGATTTATTGGCATTATTAGACGAGTGAGCGCAGCGAACGTAGTCTTTCCTAACGCTACTCGATCGGGCCTTGGCTGGCCGTGAGCATTGTCTGTATGTTTGTCTGTCCGATCCCATACGGCCGAACGGCCAAATAGATTGAGATGAAATTTTAAACAGACATCCGTGACCAGGTAACTGAGAACTGCTAACAAAATGAGCACAATCCATTTCGATTTAAACCTACAAGAAATAATAAACTGAAAAATTGACTGCCAATGTATAGTTTTCATATTAACAACAATGCTTTGAACTTGAAGAAGTCATTTTTATCAAATAATTTTTGGTAGGCCGTGATTCATGCATAGCTGTGAGCAAGGTTAATCGAATCTGGTACGACCAAGGTTCCCCAAATTCCGCTGGGACATTGAGTAAACCTTGCAATCTTTACTCGTATTTCGTACTGGCTATGTTTTCCATAGTATTGTATGCATTTCAAAACATGTTTTATAATTTTTTAAATACAATCCAGAAATTAAAAAATCTTTTCCGACCGGGGGTTTGAACCCAGGTCTCCCCATTTTGGGTATAAGGACGCCTTAGCCAACTAGACTAGGGAAACGCCAAAGTCGTTGTTAGACGAGTGAGCGAGTCATGTGTTGAGTACCCGGGAACATTTGCATTTAAAATTGATAGTTATATTTGTATAAATTACAGGGTTTTTAAGTTTAGTTGGTGTAAGGGCGCGTCAACTGTAAGGTCATAATGCGCCACTGTAGCCTAAGATGGAGGCCTAAGGTAGGGGGAAGAAAAGGAATGTTATCGGGTATTCAACACATGGCTCACTCACTCGTCTAACAACGTCTTTGGCGTTTCCCTAGTGTTAGTAAAGTGAGAAAATCTTAGGCCAAACGGTAAAGTTTTAGGTATACGTAATTATATGTAAGTCAAACGTGGTATAATTGAACTAAATTGTAATTAACTGGAATATAAGTTAAAAGTAAAATATATATTTTTTATATCATTCACTCGTAAAATATTCTTTCATTTGATACCGAAGTCGACTATTTTGTGTTTATTTTGCACATAAAATTTAGATTTAAGTGATTGATTGTCAATAAACGAATTTACTTGATTAATGGGAAAGTTACAAGAACTCAGGTTTGAGACCACCGTGTGTTTGTACTGTTTTAAATTTGATTCACCAGTTGATTGTGGTTCGTGAAATTCCGATAACTAAGTGAGATTAAAGTCATTATTAATTTCATTAATCAATTAATCTGTAAGTTGTAGAAATTTCGTTTGGGGCCAACAAAATTTGGATTTATTGGTAAGATATTATGACAATCGGTTAAGCTTTAGGTGTGTGCATACTTATACATATTTCAAAAGAGGTAAAAATTAACTAAAATGTAATTAATTAGATGAATAATTAATTAATTTTAAATATTTATTCAGATAATTATTCCTCGTAAATAAAGCTTTTATTTGATACCAATGTCTACTGTCTCTTTGTTAAATATTGTATTTTGTTAATTAAATAATTAAATAATTAAATTAATTATTTCAATTAATAAGAAAGTTACAGGATCTTAACGTGGGGCCATCGAGTTTTGGATTCCTTGTGATCATATTATTAGAACATTTAAAAAATGTAATGCTTTCTTCACGATTTGCACGATTGTTAGGCTTAAAGCCCCCACTTAAGGGTTTTGCACGCTTGCAATGTTAAAAGTTAGTCCAACATATAGAAATTTGGTTGGATTGTAAAAAATCAAAAACACTATTTCTAAAAATAATTCTTTAATTTCGATATAATTTCGAAAGTAAGCTGGTAACCCCTATTTTTCTTTAAGTATTACTGAAAAGTATACTTTTAAGAGAATTATTGTGAATTTCACCCAAATTTTGCTTCAAGCATGTTTCAATAGATCACAGGTCAAAGCTAAGGAAATATTTTTACTTTTGTATCATACGATTACTAAATAATATGCACATATTCCTCCGAATGTGAAGAGCTACGATGAAATTGAAAATGACATTTTTTGACAAATGACATCACTTACGCTCTTTTGCCACAATATTATTATATCAAGACTCACAGGTCAAAGCAACGGAAATATTTTTACTTTTCTGGCAAATCAATACTCATATGAATGTCAAAAATAGTGTATGGAAATTAAAACATCATTTAATTTTTTTTCTTTTTTTTTTGGCTCCCTTTTGAAACCCTATCAACAAACAGATCGAAGCTTATAGAAATTTTGAACTGTACCTTTGTATAAAAATAGTAAATTACTTGCACATAGTATATTAATGTTCCAAAAATTTAGAAATTGTAAATTATACACATTTTGGTAACTTCCACTTTTTTGTCACTATATGACTCAAGATGCATGCGGCAGACCTTCGGGAAGTTTTCAATTATTGTTCGGTATAGTCAACTGAGCCTGTGTGCATATTTTCAGCAGGTACTGAATTTTGTCGTGATAAAACCTTTCTTTCCTGGAATATAAAGTAACTTTATATGGCCCAAGCTAAAGATCTTTTAAAGAAATGTAATCTTTTTATTTGGTATTTCTCAGGGTTCCTAGAAAATAGTAATAAGTAGACTAGAAGAAACAAATACGATTCACGTTTAAAAATTTAAGGAGCTTTCTCATCTAGAAACTAGAATGAAGCATTTAAAACATTATTTTGAACACGCAAAACAAAACAGAAGATAATTCGAATATAATTACGCCATTATTTTTTTAAATTGAAATACTGTACATCTGGCTACAACTATTCCTTAGATGTCAACTGTAGCTCAGTAACCGACTGCAGTAAACAGGCGCGTCTAAGGGCAGTGGGCATGATACAGCAGCAGTGTACTGCCTGGACTGATGTCAAAAGTAGCGCACAATGGGTTTAAAATCAGACATAGAAAGATTGTACTCCACAGGATTCTTTGATTTTCTTGTTTCTTCTATTCATAACATTTCTAAAAATGTCACTGTCTTTAATTTGAACACCACTAAAGTCAACATGAGAGTCTTCCTATAAGTACACAGGTTTATGTCTTGGTACGGATGATATATCCTCACTTACCTATGCAGCGTAGTTCACCCTTGACCATGATGCCTACCCTACTGCAAAGGGCGTCGGCTTCTTCCATGGAGTGAGTAGTTAAGATGGCACCACGGGTACCCTGGCCGAAAAAACATGGAAGAGGTTAACAGAGTGAGTAGTAAGGATGGCACCACGGGTACCCAGACCCTGGCAGCAACAAACATGGAAGAGGTTAACAGAGTGTGTAGTAAGGATGGCACCACGGGTACCCAGACCCTGGCAGCAACAAACATGGAAGAGGTTAACAGAGTGAGTAGTAAGGATGGCACCACGGGTACCCAGACCCTGGCAGCAACAAACATGGAAGAGGTTAACACAATGAGTAGTTAGGATGGCACCACGGGTACCCAGACCCTGGCAGCAACAAACATGGAAGAGGTTAACAGAGTGAGTACTTAGGATGGCACCACGGGTACCCAGACCCTGGCCGAAACAAACATGAAAGAGGTTAACAGAGTGAGTACTTAGGATGGCACCACGGGTACCCAGACCCTGGCAGCAACAACAATGGAAGAGGTTAACAGAGTGAGAAGTTAGGATGGCACCACGGGTACCCAGACCCTGGCAGAAACAAACATGGAAGAGGTTAACAGAGTGAGTAGTTAGGATGGCACCACGGGTACCCAGACCCTGGCAGAAACAAACAAAGAAGAGGTTACAGAGTGAGTAGTTAGGATGGCACCACAGGTACCCAGACCCTG
Organism: Sweltsa coloradensis; assembly: GCA_024449915.1. Taxonomy (NCBI): domain Eukaryota; kingdom Metazoa; phylum Arthropoda; class Insecta; order Plecoptera; family Chloroperlidae; genus Sweltsa; species Sweltsa coloradensis. The sequence goes on from JAMZAV010001737.1 coordinate 153,669, forward strand.
GCAGCAACAAACATGGAAGAGGTTTACAGAGTGAGTTCTTAGGATGGCTACACGGGTACCCAGACCCTGGCAGGAACAAACATGGAAGAGGTTAACAGAGTGTGTACTTAGGATGGCACCACGGGTACCCAGACCCTGGCAGCAACAAACATGGAAGAGGTTAACAGAATGAGTAGTTAGGATGGCACCACGGGTACCCAGACTTTGGCAGCAACAAACATGGAAGAGGTTTACAGAGTGAGTAGTTAGGATGGCACCACAGGAACCCAGACCCTGGCCGAAACTAACATGTAAGAGATTAACAGAGTGAGTACTTAGGATGGCACCACGGCTACCCAGACCCTGGCAGAAACAAACAAGGAAAAGGTTAACAGAGTGAGTATTAATGATGGCACCACGGGTACCCAGATCTTGGTACCCATGGTGCCATCCTAAGTACTCACTCTGTTAACTCTTCCATGTTTGTTGCTGCCAGGGGCTGGGTACTCGTGGTGCCATCCTACGTACTCACTCTGGTTACACTACAATCCATGTTGTTGCTGCAGGGTCTGGGCTACCACGTGTATGCCATCCTTAGTCACCAAACTGTGTTAACCATGCCAGTGTTTGTGCTGCACAGGGTCCTAGTACCCGTGGTGCACATCCTAAGTACTTCACCATGGTAACCCTTCCACATGAAGTTGTTGCTCCAGGGTTGGTTAATCGTGTGCCATCCTAAGGTACTCACTCTGTAAGCCTCTTCAAGTGTTAGTGCACATTGTCGGGTACCCGCTGGCCATCGAAAGTAATCACTGTTAACCTCTTACCATGTCACTAGTCCCTGCTGCACAGCTGGATGGGTTACGTAGTGCCATCCTAAGTATCACTCTGTTACCATTCCATGTTGTTGCTCCAGGACATGGAAGAGGTTAACAGAGTGTGTAGATAGGTTGGGACCACGGGTACCCAGAACCTGGCAGAAACATACATGGAAAATGTTAACAGAGTGAGAAGTTAGGATGGTACCACCGGGTACCCAGACTCTGGCAGAAACAAACATGGAAGAGATTAGCAGAGTGCGTAGTTATAATGGCACCACTGGAACCCAGACCCTGGAAGAAAGAAACATGGCAGAGGTAAACAGAGTGAGTGGTTAGGATGACACCACGGGTACCCAGACCCTGGCAGAAACAAACATGGCAGAGGTTAACAGAATGAGTGGTTAGATGGCACCACGGGTACCAGACCCTGGCAAAACAAACATGGAAGAGGTTTACAGAGTGAGTAGTTAGAATGGCACCAGGGTACCTAGCTGAAAATACATGGAAGAGTTAACAAGTGTGTAGTAGGTGGCACCACGTACCCAGACCTGGCAGAAACAACATGGAGAGGTTTAAAGAGTGGTAGTTTGGATGGGACCACGGGTACCCAACCCCCGGGGAAAAAAACAAAGAAAAGGTTAAAAGGTGAGTATTAGGATGGGACACGGGTCCCGACCCTGGCAAAACAAACAAAGGGAAAAAATTTAAAGAGTGGTATTTATGGCACCACGGGACCCCAAGACCCCTGGGCCAAATACCACCTTGAACTTTCCGTTTTTTGGTCCAGGGGTGGGACCGGGTACCCAGACCCTCGAACCCCCAGGTTCCCAGGGTTGGTACCCGGTTTGCCACCAGTACCCGAACCCCCGGGGCCATTCACCCGGGGTTAAGATAATTTTTAAATCCCAGGTTCCCAGGGGGTTGGGGACTGTGGTGCCATCCTAATACTCACTCTGTTAACCCTTCCATGTTTGTTGCTGCCAGGGCTGGGTACCCGGTTTTCCATCCTAATACTCACCTGTTTTAACCCCTTTCCATGTTTGTTGCTGCCGGTCTGGGTACCCCTTTGCCCTCCTAATATCCTCCCCGTTTACCTCTTCCTGTTTTTGCCCAGGGCTGGGGGTTTCGGTGGTGAATTTCCAAGTACCCAAAACCCCAAAACCCCCATGGTGTTGGTGAGGGTTCTGGTCCCGGGGTGCCCAACCCCCAAAACAAAAATTGGGGGGGGGGTTTCAGGTGTGGGATGGGGCCCGGGGCCCACCCTAAGAAAAATAAAAAAAAGGGTTAACAATATGTTTGGTGGCCCCTCCCCGTCTGGGAAAAAAACCTGGGAAAAAACAAGTATATTTGGGGTTACCCTCCCAGAGCCAAATGGAAGAGGTTAAAGGGTGGTAGATAAATTTGGACCACGGAACCCCGACCCCGAAAAAAAAACATGGAAGAGGTTAACAGAGTAAGTAGTTTAATGGCACCACGGGCACCCAAGCCCTGGCAGAAACATACATGGAAGAGGTTAACAGAGTTAGAAGTTAGGATGGCACCTCGAGTACCCAGACCCTGGCAGAAACATACATGGAAGAGGTTAAAGGATTGTGTAGTTAGGATGGCACCACGAGTACCCAGGCCCTGGCAGAAGCACACATGGAAGAGGTTAACAGAGTTAGTAGTTAGCATAGCATCACGGGTACCCAGACTTATTGGGCGAGCGAAGTGAAGACTTAAATTTAACTTACCTCGAGAAAAATCCCTCTTCTTTTTGGTCTTTTTTTGTTTGTTCGCTCTTTTACCAGACAAACGGCATATTTGGTCTTGATGAAAATTGAAGTGTACCTTAGAAATTTCTGAACTTAAAATTCCTTTCAGTTCGGCTCGTCAGCGCCTGAGGCTACGTTTACCCAGAGAACCTCCCTTAGAAACCGGTTTTACTGCTGACAAGCCGAGCTGAAAGCCGTTGTAGACCTGCTACGTTACAATAGAAGCAATATTTCTCACGAATATTGTATTATTTGATTTCCCCCATTTTTTGTGTGTAATATTTTTGTGATATTTGGGCCGATTCTGACGAAACGTGTGGGGATACATTTTTTATATTTTACTTGGACATTAAGGTTATGGTGATGTAGTTCCTTTGGAAGGAAAAGATTGAAAAAGTTAGCCAGAATTCATAGAAAAAAGGGTATTAATATAAACCTTTTACATGTATTTATTAATAATTAACTTAGAAACTTGACAATAATCATCTACAATGCATGCAAAAAGCATGTCTTTCTGCCTCGAAATTTTTACATTATGTTGTTAATTAGTATAACCATAGCAATTAAACTACTTCATAAGAATTGAGGCACTGGGAAGAAAAAGGGCATTCCTCGACTTACGCCCATCTTGTGGAGATCGTATCATTTGAAAGTGGCCCCGAGACTGAAACCAGTACCGCTTAAGAGGTTGCAAATACGACCGATAAGTTGTGCCACAGCCTATTTACACTTAGTAGTGCGGTACCTAAGCCAACAATATTGCAAATAGTGATACTAGCATGAAAATTTGCACACTTACTTATACGACTATAGGGAATTTTAAAAATTGATGGCTCCACGATGGAGTCTTATTATTTAACTATTAATTAAATTATTAAAAATAATAAGTTTATTTTCTGATACAAATTTCAAAGTGTCAATAAATAAGTCATGTTTGGTTTTTATCAAAAGCAGTTTTCACCTTTAGAAAAAAAAAATACATTGAAAAAATATATTGTAATATACTTATGATATAGTTAAATATGTTGATTTTGCTGATTTTTTAGTTTTTGAACCAAAAGTTCAACGTTAAAGTAAAATTTCTTCCAATCTGTTATCATTGGTAAGAAGAAATTCACAGTGTTCACAAAAGAGCTGGTAACTGTAATTCATATCATTTTTCAATTTTCAATAATTGTAATTACAATATATTTAATACAAATTACAATATGGCGTAAAGATGTCTAACTATGGTACAAAATATGGTACCAACTTAAAAATTTGTTAATCTTAAAGCTTTTGTTATGAGAAATTCGAAAATAATTTGCTCCACGCCGAGTGTTAAGTATTTAAATAATAATTGATAAATCAACATTAATTAGTTAATTTAGTTTAAAAATTTCAAAGTGAAGATAAATTTGTAGTGTTTGATATTAATTGAAAGAATTTTTCACCAACATTAAGAAAAAAATACGTTGAAAAAATAAAGGCCTATTGAAATATATGTATGTTATAGTTAAATATGTTGATTTTGTGTTTTTTTGTTTTTGAACCAAAAGAAAATTTTTTAGTAAAATTTCTTCTTACCAATGATAACACAGTGTTCACAAAAGAACTGGTAACTATAATTTATATATCTTTCTTAATTTTCAAAATTAGTATTTAACACTAAATTAATTACACAAATTAACAAATTTTCTTAAATTAAAAAGTTACAGAAACATGTGTGACGTACCAAAATGCATAATTTGACTTGTTAATATCAAGCTCAAAGATTTTGTAATAAGAATTTAGAAAATCACTGGGTCCAGGCTAGAATGAAAATTGGAGGGGACCTTCGTTATCTCTGAACTTAGACATGACACGTTTTTGGGTACAATCAAAGAAATATTTCTCATAAATATTGTACTTTTACGATTTTTTTCGATTTTTAGTGCGATATTTTCGTGACATTAGGGCCGATTCTGACCAAACGGGTGGGGAAACAACGTTCATATTTCACATGGACATTAAGGTAATGGTGATGTAGTACCTTTTGAAAGAATAAGTTGAAAAAGTTAGCCAGAATCCATAAAAATAAAGGTTTTAATATGAGTTTTTTTAGGTTTATAATAACAATTTTTAAGTAACAATAGAAAATTGACAACAATCAACTACAATGCGTTCAAAAAGCACTTGCAAAGGAAAAGTGATCCTACGCAAACTAAAAACTTACAAAAAAGCTCATCCATCAACGCGGCGGAACTTAAGCGTTTTCCTAGTTATAGATTCTGGCTAACTTAATCAACTTATTCTTTCATAAGGTACTTCAGCACCAACCTTAATGTCCATGTACAATATGAATGTTGTAGCCCCACCAGTCTGGTCGGAATCGGCCCAAATGTCACGAGAATATCGCTTAAAAAATCGAAAAAATCGTAAAAGTACTATATTCATGAGAAATATTTCTTCGATTGTATCCAAAAACGTGGCAGGTCAAAGTTCAGAAATTGCAAAGGTCATCTCCAATTTTCATCAAGATCGCATATGCCGTTTGCCCGGTAGAGTGCGAACAAACAGACAAAAAAAAAAAAAAACACCCGAGCTAAATTTTTTGGGGGGTCAGTGAAATTGAAGTCTGTTTATTCCAATTATTGTATAGTGAGTAAGTTACTAGGAAAACTCGCCGCGTTGATGGATGAGCGTAATTGGTGAATTGAACTGCCATGTGTTATGCGGATTTTCTGTTGTTCTGTGAAAAAATAATTACTAAGTTGAAGATTTTTTTTAAACTAATTTAAATTAAATAAAAAATAAACTTCCATTTTAATTTTTTTAATTAATCGTAATTTAAAAAAGAAAAAAATCGTAAAATTACGATTTTCATAAGAAAAAATTTTTCGATTGCGCTCAAATTTCACAGGAATATATTAATTCATAAAATTAAGGTTCTGTGAAAAAAGTAATTCAATCGGTCAAAGCATGTAGGTGTTATAAGTCAAAGAATTGTTTTAAAAAAAGAAAAAACCCGTAAAATTTCAATTTTCATGAGAAATAATTTTTCAGTTGCACTCAAATTACACACGAATATCTTAATTCATAAAATCATGGTTCTGTAAAAAACTCATTAAAATCAAATAAAGCATGTAGGTGTTATAAGTCGAAGAAATTATTAAAAAATCGAAAAAAATCGTAAAATTGCGATTTTTATGAGAAATAATTCTCGATTGCCCTAAAAAACGTGGCAGTTCTAAGTTCAGAGATTTCTAAGGTCTCCAGAAAATTTCATTGCAATTGGAGTAACAGTTTAGCCGGAATCGTGCTGACAAACACACAATAATACAGAAAAAAAAGAAAAAAGAAAAAAAAAACATTCCGGATATTTTTCTCCAGTGTAGTGAAATGGAATCTTCGCTTCGCTCGCTACGCTCATCCAAAAAACTAAATACGAATTTCTCCCCAAAAAGTAAATTATGGAAAAAAGGCGTAACTCACCTGTTTAGAATTTGTGCATTTAGAAATCATCTATATGGCCAATTGGCCAAAGCAACTATGAACTATAAACAACTATAAATCTGTATTTGTTATTTTTACACTTCACAAATCATACTTCACACTTCATTTTTCACTTCATCTTAATTTTTTTTTGTAATCTGTAACTAATTTTACTTATTGTTAAATGTAATTTTATTAATTTGTATAAATGTAAATTAATAAATTTTTGTTATTCTGTGTCTTTAAGGCAACCTTAATGTAAAGGCAGAGCTTTGTTTCAAATAAAGTTGTACTGCTATCAAAATTTATTCCCCAAAAATTATTAATAACCCAAATTTACTTTTTTTTAAAAAGTTTTTCTCATTCATCTCAAAACTATGTATTCTGACCTACGCCCTTCTTCTTCCCAGTGCGTCAATTGTCCTAATTTAACAAAAATAATTTTGCATTGGAACTTGAAAAGTATAATGAGATCCGACACAAACAAAAAAATTAAGCTTAGTAATCATTGGACAAAAATATTCAACCCAAAAAGCTCATCCATCAACGTGATTAGAAAAAGCGTTCGCTAAGTGGCCTAGTTTTCTAGTTCTTATCCAATCTTGTAATTTAAGAGTTTAAGAGGGACAATATAGCCTACTACTATGTAAAGAAACATTGAGTTGGTACAATCGAGGCGTTTATTACAAAAACAGTAAATGTCCAAAAAACACATTTTGCAGGATATCAATTAAACTATATAACATTTGCAATTAATGTGTCACTAGGAAAACGCTTAAGTCCCGTCGCGTTGTTGAGCGAGCACCGGTACGTGCAACACAACCCGAGTACGACATTCCCATAATGTTACATACCAATAAGTCTTTAAGGTCTTGACCGATTTAGCTGAAAATTTGTAAAATAGGAGAGAATGTTGTACTTATTGACCCTGCAAAATTTAATAACGATCGGAACATTTTTTAATTTTTTAATTTTTAATTTTTAATTTTTTATAATTAGCGATCGGATTTTGTTCAAAAACTATACAGCAACCCGCATAGGTGGTATGTACATGTGTGCAAAATTTCAGGTTGATCAGAGGAACGGTGCGACCTGTACCGAAGCAGCAACAGAAAAAAAAACAAACAAAAAAACAGACATTTGAGCCATAAGAGTCAAGTGGAGACTAATGTGGCTAGTACCCACATCCCCACCTCCTTAAAAAACGAGTTCCTATGCGCTTGGATAAATGATATGTAGGTAGTGATAGTTTTAAATGAGATTATAACTGATTGTGGATAAGATGATTTTTCTCTTTAAAATACGACATAGCCTATAAATATAATACACATGCACAGATAAATAGCAACAAGTGAGTCGTTGTTCACCTGGAAGCTGGCTAATATCGTGTCCCAAAGGAAGCGCTTGGAGCGAGGGTCCATCCCGGTACTAGGCTCGTCCATGAGAACAACGCGGGGGTTCCCGACCATCGCCATCGCAAAGCTGAGCTTTCTCCTCGTGCCGCCAGAGCAGTGCTGCGCTTGCTTGTTGGCGTGTTCGTGGATCTGCAGCCCGCTCAGGTACATGTCCACCACCCTGCGCATATACAACGTGATAACATTGTCATACGGATCAGCTAAAAGTAAGACACATCTGAAATCAGTCTGCAACTCAGGCGTAAAGAGAGCATGGAAGGAGAAAGGAAAGGATAAAGTGTGGAGTGAGCTTGTTAACACAAGGAAAAGAAGAAACAACGGAACAACTTAGTACTGGTATTGTAGAAGTACAACGGCAGCACAGTTCAGACTAGATACTGGTCATGATTTACTAGCAAGGTACCTGTATTGAATAGAGTTGATTGGAGTTGTTTTACCTGTTTGGTATTAGGATCGTGCAGATGATCGAGGATAAAGGTGAGTATGTATCAGACACTGATTCACTTTTAGGCAGCCATTTATTCCCACTGCTATACACAGTCTTTGTAACATCTAGTGTTCTTCTAGATAGCCATGAGGCGGCATATTCAAGTAGCCTAATAACACATCCTCCTCTTAAGTATGAACTTTAATGCTTTTCTGGAAGAGAATTTTTATTACATGTATGACAAGTAAAGTCTACTACTGTTTTTATTTACTACAATTCAGAAATTACAAAAGTCCGCCCCAACCGGGAATCGAACCACGGGTCTCCCGCATCCCAGACAGGCGTCTTAACCACTACCATCAGGACGGGTTCATTTTAAGCTCTGAATTGTAGTTGCATAATACATTTTTTTTTATTGTTTGAAACTATCTACTGGAGGATGATTCTACTTATAAATCGAGCTTCATAGGAGGACGGATTCTCCTCCCGCTCTTCGTTTGATACGGACCACCATGGCAGGGCTGAGGACCACCGACAGTTGTTTGAGAACTTCTGTAGAAGGAGCTGACTAATGCAACCGGTTCTGGGTGTGCTATCTCTTCGCGCGAGTCCTCCGTCTGGGTATTATTCGGCTCGAAGCTTTCATCTCCTTCTTCCCCGTCGCTGTGGAAGTATGGCACTGGTACTAGGTGCCATCTATTCCGCCTCAGGATTCCGCGAGCTGTTTGAATGATAATGACCTCGGTTCTTCCGCTTCGCGAACAATTTTTCCATGAATTCTCATATCAATGATCCAAAATGGGTCTCCTGGGTGTAATGGTGATAGGTCTCTACAAAGATGTCTTTGGTTGAAGTTTCTCTTTTGTTTTTCTTTAGCTTTTTTCTCTTTTTCTTGAATAGGCGGTTTGTCTGGAACTTTGTCGAGTTGTTGTGGAGACAATGGTAGTGTAGAACGTAGTTTTCTATTCATGAGAAGCTCGGCAGGGCTTAATCCGTTAGCTAAAGGTGTTGTTCTATAAGCCAAAAGAGCTAGGAATGGATCTTCCGATTTTTTCAATCGCAGTTTAGCTATTTTCACCGCTGCCTCAGCAAATCCATTGCTTTGGCTGTACTTAGGACTACTAGTTATCAACTTGAACCCGTAAGATTCAGAGAACTGTTTAAACTTGGACTTGGAGACTTGTTTAAACTGAGGTCCATTGTCGCTTCGGACCGTTTCTGGTATACCATGGCGTGAAAATATTGACTTGCAATGGTTGATTATTGCCCTTGTTTTGAGACTTTTTGAAAGCTCAGCAATCTCGAAGTACGGGAGTAATAGTCGGTTACGACGAGGTACCACTGTTGTTCTAACTTGAATAGGTCCATGGCAACAATTTGCCAGGCCCTTGAAGGAAACTCTGAAGCAATCATTGGCTCATGACTGTTACTGGAATGTTGAACACACTCTGGGCATGATCTGACTGCGAATTCAATTTGAGTGGATATTCCAGGCCACCACACTGCTTCACGAGCCGTCGCACAACACTTTGTTATTCCTTGGTGGTCTTCGTGGATTTTTTCCAATACTTGTTTTTGGAGGGATTCCAGGATTAAACGACGAGTGCCTCTCATTAACAAATTGTTGTTAATTGAAAGCCCTGTAGTTTGGCTACTACTTTATTCTTTGAGGGCCACCCTTTAGTAGTATATTCTACGAGTGCTGTACATATTGGTTCTTGATTTTGTTCTTCTATTATCTTTGCCAAATATGTGTCTGTGATTGTGATGTTGCTGTTCATCAAATGTATGTACGCGGACATTTCCTCTTCTAATTCACTTGTTTCTTCGCACGGAAGTGGCTTTCTTGAGAGCGTATCTGCGATGACTAGATCTTTTCCCGGAGAATAGAAGATTTTGTAGCTATATGTCATCATACGCATTCGGAATCTTTGTAGTCTCGGGGACATCTCATCAAAGTTCTTGGAAGTTAACAAAGGGACTATGGGTTTGTGGTCGGTCTCGATGGAGAATGACATCCCGGTTATGAAGTCCTTGAGTCTTTCGCAAGACCACGTCAATGCCAATGTCTCCCGTTCGATATTCGCATAATTATTCTCAGCAGCCGATAAAGATCTTGACACATATGCTATCGGTCTTTTCTTACCATCATCTTGTTCTTGTAATAAGGCCCCACCCAACCCGTATGACGAGGTATCCGCCGAAACAATAGTTGTTTTTGTTGGGTCGTACAGTGCTACTATTGGTGCACTGGTTAACAAAGTCTTGATCGTCTTGAAGGCTTCTTTTTGATGTGGACCCCATATCCAATGAGTTTTTGTTGAGAGTAGACTGTTCATAGGCTCGAGGATCTCTGCTTTCGGAGGAATGTATTTCCCGAGAAAGTTAACCATTCCCAAAACGCTGGACTTCTGTGACGTTCGATGGTGCTTCCATGATCACAATCGCAGATATTTTCTTCTCGTCCGGCTCAATACCCTCGGCACTGACCTTGTGACCTAGGAAGTTGATCTTGTCAACAGAAAACACAGTTTTCTTCTCGTTGAGTGTCATTCCGAACTTTTCTAATCTCTCTAGTACAGCTCGAAGACAGCGAACGTGTTCTTCTTGGCTGTTTCCCCACACGATTATGTCATCCATGTGGATCTCTACTCCTTCTAGACCTTGGAGTATAATGTTCATCTTTCTCTGAAAGTGTTCTGGGGCCGACGAGATACCAAATGGAAGTTTTAGGAATTTAAATCTACCGAATGGCGAGAGGAATGTTGTGAGATGCTGAGATTCTGGGTCCAACCGAACCTGCCAGAAACCCGCATTTGCGTCTAATTTTGAGAATACCTAAGCGCCCGCAAGTTTTCCTAGTGTATGCTCTATCTTAGGGATTGGATGTATTTCCTGTTTCACACTACGATTAAGGTGAGTAAGATCTACGCATATTTGGACACCACCTGCTGGCTTTGGCACTACCACCATTGGTGCACACCAATCGGTTGCCTCTTCCACTTCTGCTATGACACTGTTTTTAACCATGTTATCTAGTTCCTTTTTTACAGTACCTAACAATGGCATGGCTACTGACCTAGGCGTGAAAATGGCTTTTGGAGTCGCTCCAGGATCTACATTGATTTTGTAGTCTCCTGGGATGGTTCCCAAACCAGTGAAGAGATTTTTGAATTCTTGTTTCCAATTTGTTTCTTGGACGTTGTTTGAGATTGGATCAATAGACTGGTCTAGTCCTAGGACCTTAAGACTATTAATAGCTGGTCTACCTAGAAGTGGAGTATCTAGGCCTTGCACTACATACACGGTTTCAGTGAACACTGTTCCTCTGAACTTGAGATTTGCTTTGCCAACCCCAATAACATCCAGCGGTCTTTTATCTGGCCCACAGAGTATTTTGGTTGGTTTTGTAAGTGCAATATTCTCAATTACCTGTTCAGTGGCTGGTGAAACCGTCACGTCTGCTCCAGTGTCAACCTTAAAGTCTATTTCCTTACCGTGGATGGTTTTGAACCCGATGATTTTGCGCTTCTGATAAAGACACAGTCAGCCTGGTTGTTGTCTATGACCTCTGCGACTTTCTTACGACGACAAACCTTAGCGAAGTGGCCCTGTATGCCGCAGTTGTTGCACTTGGCATCCTTCGCTGGGCACGAGTCTCGGTTATCGGCATGGTTTTTGCTGTAGCTGCACCATCTACAGTTCTAAGCAGTGTATTATTTGTTACCAAAGAGTTGAAATAGTTTTCCCAAAGAAATGATGTCAAGGTCCTCTAGCTAGATGGCGGTGGATTTTATCCATTCTCTTCTATTTTACAAATTTTCAGCTAAATTGGTCAAGACCTTAAAGACTTATTGGTATGCAACATTATGGGAATGTCGTACTCGGGTCGTGTTGCACGTACCGGTGCTCGCTCAACAACGCGACGGGACTTTAGCGTAACACAGATTGAGAGCAACATAATTGAGCGAGCGTAGCGAGCGTCTCCACTTGACTCTTATGGCTCGAATATTTCTTTGTTTGTTTGTTTGTTTGTTTGTTTGTTTGTTTGTTTGTTTTGTTTTGTTTTTTTTTTTTTTCTGTTACTGCTTCGATACAGGTCGCACCGTTTCTCTGATCGACCTGAAATTTTTCACACATGTACATACCACCTAGACGGGTTGCTGTATAGTTTTTGAACAAAATCCGATCGTTGGTTATAAAAAATAAAATAGAAAAATAAAAAAAAATAAAAATGTTCCGATCGTTATGAAATTTTGCAGGGTCAATAAGTACAACATTCTCTCATATTTTACAAATTTTTAGCTAAATCGGTCAAGACCTTAAAGACTTATTGGTATGTAACATTATGGGAATGTCGTACTTGGGTCGTTGTTGCACGTACCGGTGCTCGCTCAACAACGCGACGGGACTTTAGCGTTTTCCTAGTAAGTAAACTTTGTGGGAATCCGGAATAGTAGGCATGAATTATCGCAATTTCCGCAATTTATTTTGGCAGGTCAAGCAGAAGGCAAAGGTTGTTGGGTACAAATTTGTCTGGTTCCGACGAGGGATAATTTGTGCACGTAAAGACGAGCAGTCAACGGTTGTGGTCAAGATAAAGAGAGCAGGGGACATTGATCAACTGAAGTAAACAGGCTGTACGATCTATATGGACTTGTGGTCTCAAGACGATCTTGAAGGTGTTGATTGGACATGTGAAACTACGGACAGTCTGGACGATTGGTGCAAAGAAAATTGTAAAGGTATAATTGTTTTCCACTTAAATATTAGATGTATAAGGAAAAATTGGGACGAACTACTCGTGGTATTGCAAAACCAGATAAATAAATCCCATATATTAGTCTTAAGTGAAGTTAATGTTTTAGAAGAAAGCTCAGTGTATCAAATAGATGGTTATAATCGTTATTGTAAACTACGACTTAGTAAGAGAGGGGGTGGATTAATACTATTTGTTAGCAAAACTGTGAGGTTTGACATAGCAGATGTATTATTTCATAGTTTTGAAGGGATTTGTGGTAACCTGATTATAGGAGCAGGAAGGGTTATATCACTGTTATGTGTATATAGACCTCCTGATTACAATACAAAATTAGAGTTTATTAACGAAATAGAAAACTATTGGATGCAAAATAAAAATAAACATTGCATATATATTGGTGATTCCAATATTGATTTACTCGATCATAATGATGTCAGAGTTCAGTTGTATCAAGCGTGTTTAGCAACTAGTGGGTTTGTACAGTGTGTCACTGCAGCAACGCGAGAGGAAATAGTTAATAATAGGCTTAGCAGTACCTGTATAGACCATGTTTACATCCGAGGTATTGACCTAGATGTCAAAACAGCGGTATATACAACAAAGATTAGCGATCACTATATGATAGTTGCATCCACAGGAATTGACCTTGTTCATATAAATACAATAAACGAACCAGTTGCGAATAAATGTATTAACGAAGCTAAATTAGTGGAAGTGTTAAAACGCATGAAATGGGATAATTTATTATCAGCCAAGAAGTGTATTCCCTTATACGAATCAATCCAGAGCAATTTTAAAATAGCCTACGATGTGGCTTCTAATTTTAAAGAGTCGAAAGTTAAAAGAAGAGTGAATAAAGTGTGGATGACGAAAGAGTTATTAAAATCAGTAAAGGAAAGAGATCGCGCTTTTCAAAGGTGGAAAAAATGTCCGCAATTCAGTGTATTTAAAAATGAATATAGGAGAGATTATAATAGGTTAAGAAATAGAACAAATAAAAAATATAATCGATGGTAAACGACATTACTATGTACATGCATTAGAACAGGGTAAAGACTGCAGAAAAACAACGTGGCAAAATATAAATGAAATAATGGGTCGGAAAAGGAAAGATACAGTTGAGGAAGTTATAAATAAATTTTTAGGTAGACATGATACAATTCCAAACATTGCTAATAATTTTGCAAATACCTTTGTAGATGAAATTGAAAATATTGTTCACATTTGCGACATTAAGTGTGTAGATAACAATATGAGAGATAATGCATACGAGCAACAATTACAGTCGATATACGTGCCTCCTATTTCAGCGACCGGAGTCAAAGAAATGAATAATAATAAAAAGGCAGGTATTGACGGAATAAGAGTTAAGGATTTGCAAAATATAGTTGATGAGATCAGTCCAGTTATTGCCCTATTTATTAACTTATCCTTGAAGGAGGGTATTATTCCAGAAACATTGAAAACATCTGTTGTCAGGCCAATATTAAAAAAAGGGCGACCATTTGAAATATGTCGATTATAGGTTAATTGCCATTATGTGTAGCATTGAAAAAATACTTGAAAGATACGTGGCAAATTGCTTAATAGATTACATGACGAAATTTAAAATAATAAACGAACAACAATATGGATTTCAAAGAGGAAAAAGTACAGTTGACCTTTTGGCATCCTTTTCTGACCTAGTTAATACTAAGCTAGACGAAAATTTTAACATTTTATGTATGTTTATCGATTATAAAAAAGCATTTGACACCCTTGATTTTAATAAGCTGCTAGATGCGTTGGAAAGTATTGGGGTTAGAGGTACACTGTTAAATTGGTTTAAAAATTATTTATCGAGCAGAAAGTTAATTGTAAGAATAGGCGAAGTGTATAGTGAAGCAAAGTCATGTAGCAGTGGCGTACCACAAGGCTCTATTTTAGGACCTCAACTTTACTTAATATATGTAAATATTATGGTTAAGTATATTATTAAGTGCATTGCTTTTTGCTACGCTGATGACTTTGCTTTAGTGTCTATCCATAAAAACGTAAAAATTGCAGAAAGATACTTGCAAAATGATTTTCTAAATTTACTCAGGTGGAACCATGACGTAAGGCTAATAGTAAATATTGAAAAAACAAAGATTGTGCACATTTCTATGCCGCTAAACGCGGGTCGAAATACTAATATCAATGTTATTGCCCACAATTTTGAATGCTTACATCTGAACGCGGGTAAAATTGATCTGGATTGTTCGTGTGATACATCAATTGCAACTGTTTACAGCCATCCGTATTTGGGGTTGGAGATTGATAGTAACTTTATTTGGAATATACAAGCTGAGAAAATATGTAAACGCTTAAGATCATGCGCTTACCAATTATATGCAGTTAAAAGTATTTTACCATTTAAATATGTAAAGATGGTTTATATAGCCCTTGCAGAGTCGGTTATTTCTTACGGTCTGTTAATTTGGGGAAATGCTTCGTTATCACAGCTAAATATCATAATCTCTATTCAAAATAAAATAATGAAGATGATTACTTTTGAAAATAATTTAAGCACTTTAGAATGTTATAGACTACAAAACGTTTTACCTTTACAGAAATTATTCACATATAAATTAGTTTTGAAACATTTTTTCGTTAATACTCACAAAAATTGTATAAACCACACTACTTCTACTCGCTCCAAATCTTCGGAAGTATACCAGTTGCCACAGGTTGCAAATAAGTATGGTAAAAGAACACTTAGCTACACTATACCTTTCTTTTTTAATAGTATTCCAAAGAACATCAGAGATTTAGAGACTATTTATGAAATCAAAAGAGTGAGCTAAAGGCATTTTTATTACGAAATATGCAGTGAAGTAAGGGTTGTTGTGTATTTGTTATACATAATTGTTTCAAAATTTAATGTACATGAATTAGCACTATAATTTTTCACTGTTCTATATCTGTTCTATTCAAAGTCTATTCACTGTATTATCTGCAAACTGTTGCTTCACAAAAATGTTTTTGGCTAGTATAAGTATTTAATTTGCACATTAATTACTTGTTTTTATCTACTATTTTAATCTTTTATTTTAGTGTTATGTATTTTTATTTTTATTTTATTTTTTATTACACGCTGAGTCATTCACTGCTTACTGATACTTACTGTTACTTCACTTATTCTTGTTTTGCTATCTAGAATTTTGAAATATTGAATTAGTTAAAAATCATTATTTCACATGCATGATTTTCTTTAATGTAACATGTTCCACAGTTAAGCTGTCCTGTGCAGCTTGTGGATGGCCGAACTTGTTTGATAAAAAATGTATAAGAGATATGTATTTCAATAAAAAAAAAATATATATATATATTATTATTATTATTATTATTATTATTATTATTATTATTATTATTATTATTATTATTATTATTATTATTATTATTGTTATTATTATTATTACTATATTATTATTATTATTATTGTTGATGACATTACTAGTATACAACATAATTGTGGTGTTATTACTTCATTGAATGCACAGTCTACTTGCATAACCCAGCCTCAATCATTGTTCATGCCCAAGGTCAGCTCAGCTCAAATTCAGAAAATTATACAAGGTTTGGACAGTTGTAAACAAGCAGGAGCAGATGGAGTACGAGTTATCGATTTAAAATATGTTGATAAACAGGTCAGCCCAATAATTGCTAAAATTATAAATCTTTCTATCACAACGGGAATTATACCACCTGCTTTAAAAACGTCAATAGTACGACCTATTTTTAAAAAAGGTGACCATACGGTATTTACCAACTATAGGCCAATTGCATTTTTACCGACAATAGGTAAAATTATGGAACGTGTAGTGGCGGAGACGCTTTATAATTACTTGGAGAAATTCAAAATTATTAACTTGAAACAATTTGGATTTCAGAAGGGAAAGAGCACTGCTGATCTCCTTATTCAATTTACAATTCTGATTTATTCTAAGTTGGACGAAAATAAACATGTTGTTGCCACTTTCGTTGATTTTAGTAAGGCATTTGATACCATTATCCACACCAAATTACTAGGTTGCCTGGAGAGGATCGGTATTCGGGGTCCCATGTTAAAGTGGTTTGGTAATTATTTTAAATCCCGCCGAATTAAAGTGAGAATTGGGAGCACCCTTAGTCACGAGAGTGAGGTGTTAACTGGAGTTCCGCAAGGGTCCATATTAGGTCCAATTCTGTACTTAATTTATGTGAATGACATGGTTAGATCCCTGAAATTTTGTTATATTTTTTTAAATGCAGATGATGTAGCTCTTGTAGCGGTGCATAAAAATATCAAAATAGCTGAACTTTACATGCAAACCGACTTTAATACCATGGGCACCGTGTTTGGCCACTGAGCGCGCTAGTGAGATCGAGTGAAGCGCTCACGTGGCAAAGCCGCGCAACTGTCGAGTGTAACCTGAGATTCGCGGGCGCTCTGTCAATGGGAAACTCATCTATCGTCGGCTCGTACAAATTGATTATTCAATGCGAATTTTAAAATGTTAATGCAGTGAATGATTCCTATAATCGTCGAGTAAGTAAAGAGCCAGGCTAACTATTCATAATATATTATAATATCCACACACCATCTCACTTTGAAATGAGGTAATAGCAGAAAAAGGTCTCTCACCCTAAAAATATTTCAACAGAAACGATAATAATTTTTGCTTTTGAATAAGGAAATAATAGTTGCCCTGGTACGTTGTTTAATCTAGGCCTACTCGAAATATAGAAAAATCCAAGGTGTCGAAAAATAGTTTATTCCTTGCAAAGGTATAGATTATAATAATACATTCAATCAAAAATATATTTTGTTCAAACTAGCATTCCCAGAAATAATAATAAACAAAAACTATCAGCTAAGAAAATCATCATGCGAGTAAGGATAAGGTGGTGGGGGGACTCATTTATTTTATGCACATGGTCCTTGATTTGAAGAATCTACTCTGGAAATGGGCACTGGTGTTTTCTCGGAATAATTATTAAATGTGTCAGATATTACCAAATTACCATTATTGTTATATTTCACGCATTGCAGCATATAATGCTCAATGGTCCTGTGATGTTTGTATTCCTGCTTCCAATGCAGAAGGTCGCTGGATCAAAATATTGCGATTCAGTCTAGATTTTTTTAATCATCTAAAATGTAATTAATGTTCAACAATATAATAATTATAATAATATGCAAAGCAAACGGCGACTTAATCGTCCTTGCAAGGAAATTATAATCGGTGACTTCGGCATACAATAGAATTGAAATAAGAGGAGTATATTTGCATACTTCATAGAAAGGCAGACAGTAATAACAATAATACAACTGCTATGATTCAATAATAATACAATTATTAGTTATGGATTTTGCTGTATTTTTGAAATAATCTAAAGAATTATTTTGCAAACAAATCCATTTTACCTCGTATTATCCGTACATTGATGATTTACGATCTAATTGTGAGTGTAGATTTTCTAATACTTCACTGACAAATGATCTTACGTTCTATAAATGGCATACAATAATAAGATAAATTAAACTGTATTCATTATCTATTCGTTCAAATATAGTTCATATTCAACATAAAATAAACACATCCTCTATCTGAAAGTTATGTTCGATCTCAAACAATCAACCTAGATCATATTATTCTGTATTGTGAATAATCCAGCATCGGAAAAATAATGCCAAAACAAAACAATAGAAACGTGTATACCTGTTTAAAAAAACTCGACTGCAAGAGTTTGGAAGCCGTACTTTTACACATACATTTCTCGTGTTTAACATGTCAGGGTGCAATGGTGCTTCAAGAGTCTAGCTATTTATATATTGATGTTAGTTATGACAATTATTGTATCCCGAGGAAAACCCCAGAAAAAAACTTGCCAGAGGATTGACAGAATCGACACTGTCGGTTCCGTCGTACTTTACTACACGATATAGCCGATACTAATGTTGAATGTAAGAATCATAGTGAGTGGTCTCGTAAGTAGTAGGCCTATAAGTTATACCTAACAAAAATTAATCTTACACATAAACATAAGTTCCTTGCATTTCTTGTTCTAAATTTCATTCAAGTTCATTAATTATTTTGTGAGAAAACAATGTCATAAAGAGCCCACCCATCTAGGCCTACTTTCTATAATATTGAAATTTTAAATGACTAAGCAAACTGCAATCACTCCCCAATTGCTCCCACGGCCGGCTCGGAAAACTGAGATAATATTACATATTTCGAGATATTCTTGTACAGGTTATGCATCTAACAATACAACTACTACTGTCGTTGCCGTTGTCCATATAAACATTACAATATTTGACAAATTGTAGCAAACATTACAGCATAGAGAACCTCAATAACGTGGTGCGCCGTATGATGACAGCTAGTGCGCGCGAGCCGGTGCATTTCAGAATTGCAAAGAGTGGCCGCTACGAGCGCTGCTTGTACGAACGCACGGTGCCTATACTTATGTGGATTCATGACTACAGTCTTGTCATAAATGCGAATAAAACAAAATTTATCCATATTTGCTCTCCTCATAACCGTGATTCGTGTGAGGTAGTAAAAATTATTTGTCACTCAAATGAATGTTTACATAGACGAGCAGACATAACTCTATGTAGATGTGAAGAGTTTATTGAAAATGTGGACAGTCATGTTTATTTGGGTTAAGCGATTGACAAGTTTTTCAGCTGGGAACCTCACATTGATTCAATATGTAAAAAACTAAGGTCATGCCTCAGTCAAATGTATTATCTCAAAACTGTTTGCCTTTTCGTTTGTTTACGAAAGCTTACGTGGCTCTAGCCGAGTCTGTTATTTCTTATGGTTTACTTTCTTGGGGTAATGCTGCCGATTATCATTGAGTAAAATATCGACCTTTACAAAATAAATTATCTGCTTAATTCGACCACCACGTTATGATTACCTTTCTACTCGTGAAACTTATATTTTATGCAATGTGCTTCCTGTAGAAAAACTTTTTGAAATAAAAAATTTATTGTAACATTACTACTTTTAAAATGAATTTAAAGTATAATATTAAAAATAAATCACTCGTAGTTTTCACACTGTTAAATTTAATGTACCTTCGTTAATAACAAATATGGCCAACGGAGATTAGAATATTTAGTACCAAAGCTATTTAATGAATTGCCTATCTTTTTAACCATGTTTTCATACTTCAGTGAGATCAAACGGAATTCGAAAGATTATTTGTTGAATACATAAAGGTGTTCACCAATTTTTGACTAAATTGCTTTTGTTTGATTTTTTGTGTGTTTTTCTGAATCATTAACATTGATTCTTTGGAATTCCATTTGTTTTTGATTTGATTTGATTGATTAATTTTTGTATAATTATTATTAGGTATTTTTCTTTGTTATTTCAAAAACAAAAATGTCTATTAACAATCTGTGTTTATTTTATTATTTTTGTATTTAATCTGTATAGGTGTTGGTTGTGCAACATGTAAGTGCCCGGGTGCGCTCTCAATATTTGTTCTATGCCCCCCACTAATAAGCTGTTTTGCAGCTTAGTGGGAAAATATTTATGTTCCGAATAATGTATATTGCAAAGTATGTACAATATATAAAAAAAAAATTATATTATTATTATTATTATTATTATTATTATTATTATTATTATTATTATTATTATTATTATTATTATTTTTTTTTATTTTTTATTATTATTACATTGATGTAGTTCACCGAGTGAAGTCCAAGAAAGAGAGTGAATACCCGTCAAAAATAATAGTGCAGTTTATTTCAAGAAAGAAGAGGGACGAACTCTTCGCCGTTCGTCGCAAGGGGACGGTGAAGAACAAGGACCTGTTTCCGGAGGTAGAGGGAGAAGACAACCTTCCTATTTACATAAACGAACATTTGTCACCTTACTATAAGAATTTGTTTTGGCAATTTAAAAAATAAAAGAAAAGTTGACTGGCTTCAAGTTTGTCTGGTTCAGTCGCGGTACTATCTGTGTTCGTAAGGACAAAAAATCTCGAGAAGTAATCAGGTTAAAAATCCACGAGACATTGATAAATTAAGTCAAGGGTAGGTTAATTATTATGAACATGTGGGATCCACCTTTCCCCGTGACGGAAGTGATTGATAATATTGATAATTTGATAAAAGAATGTAATGGGTTAACACTGCTACATTTAAATATCAGATCGATAAAGAAGCACTGGGACAAAACTAAGATTACTTCTCGATAACCATCTAGGTAATTTACATGTGCTAATGCTTAGCGAAGTCAATATAAATGATATCGATTGTAGATTTGAGTTAGAAGGGAAATAATAGTGTTTTAAGTTTAAAGGGAAATGAAAAAAAGAGGTGGTCCCTAATCATGTACGAAAATGATTCAATACAATTTGTGTCACTCGACGTAGTCTTTAGAAACTTTGAAGGTATAGCAGGGAACATAATAGTAGGGAACCAAATCATGTCTATTTTGTTTGTATACAGCCCTTTCCTAACAATAACACTAAGAACGAGTTCATTCAAGAGATAGTTTAAATTTTGGGAGAGAGGTAAATTCGCTACGGCTGTTTTCTTTGGGTGATGTAAACATTGACATTATGAATGATTGTGATCCGGTTGTGCAGTATTACGAAACTAGTTTGGGCTGCAAAGGGTTTTTAGTAGGTATATCACGGGAGCAACACGTGAAGAGATGGTTTTGGTGACAAACTAACGAGGTGTGTATAGACCACATTTACTACGTGCTGTAGATACTCAGATTAAGTCAGCTATATGGACCTCAAAGTTGTCTGATCATTACATTATTATGGCGTTATTGAATTTACCGCAAAATGGAAAACGTGACGACGGTGAGAGTTACGTCACCAAAATAGATGAAAAAAAAACTGTTGCGTATCCTAAAAAACCATACAGTGGGACTTGTTGCTTTCCGCAAATAGATGTGAGATTTTTTACAACTCGCTATATTTATTTTTTAAGAGGGCTTATGAACGGGCCGTTTTCGTTAAAGAAAAGAATAATGTAAAAGGGGGAAAAAATCATGGATGACGTCAGAGTTGATAGAAATGATGGCAAATAGAGACCGATGTTTTCATAAATGGAAAAATGTAAAAATCTAAATCTTGTCAAAGCGGTGTATCGGGCAGAGTACAATAACATTCGAAATAATTTAAACAAAAAGATAAAAGTAGCAAAACAAAACTACTATCCCTGAGCTTTTGGAAAGGAGCAGGGGCAATTTAAAAAAAACGGTAGCAAACGATTAATACAATAATTGGAAAGAAAAAGAAAGAGTCGGTAGATAAGGTCATTAACAAGTTTTTAGGTAAAATGCGAGTTCTGAATATGTAGCAAATTCCTTTGCAAAAACCCTATTTGTGGAGGAGGTGGAAAATATCATTCATAACTGTGATGTGACGTGCGTAAAAACAGATCAAGAGAAAAAAGTTTAAACTACGATCAGAAGCAATCAATTTACATTCCCCTGTTGATGCGGAAACAGTGAAAGAAATTATTACGGAATGAACTCCGAAAAACAGGCTGGTTATGACGAAATAAGAGTTAAGATCTACAGAATATCAAATGCCAGATCAGTCCAGTATTGCTCTATTAATAAATTTATCGATTAAAGAAGGGGTTGTTCCAGAATTGTTGAAAGTTTCGGTAGTAAGGCCTGTCTACAAAAAAGGATGCCACTACGAATATTCGAATTATCGTCCAATCGCATTATTATCGGTTGTTAATAAAATAATGGAACGGTATGTGGCTGGATTTTGAGTGATTACCTGTCCAATTTTATATTATTAGTAAAAACCAATTTTGGGTTTTTAGAAAAGAGAAGCACTTCTGACCTTCTATTAAAATTCTCGAATCTCGTAAATACAAAGTTTAATGAAAATTTCATGTTGTGTGTATGTTTGTAGATTTTACTAAAGCGTTTTTATACTCTAAATCACAAGAAATTATTGTTAGCTTTGGAAAAAGTTGGGGTAAGAGGCCCCTTACTACAATGGTTCAAGAGCTATTTGAAAAACAGGAAGCTAGTTGTGAAAATCGGCAACGTTTTCAGCGTGACTAAATTAATAAAATCAGGGGTGCCACAAGGACAATTTTAGGGCCATTATTGTACTTGATATATGTAAAAGGCATGACGCGATATTTTAAAAATGTTATGCGTATTTCTTTTCCGATGATTCAGCACTCGTTGAGGTACATAAGATCCTGGCAACTGCGGTAAGTTATTTACAAAAGACTACGTTAATTTTTTGAGAGGACGCACGACGATGGTTTGATTGTAAATGCATTAAAAACTAAGATAGTCCACATATCCAGTCCATTAAAGTTGACCATAAAATCATTAGTTGAATTTGTTTTACATTCAGTTGATTGTTTGCACAATAACGCTACATTAAGCAATGGGAATTAACTGCACTTGTAGACAAAAATTTTTGAGTCGTGTATAGCCATGGGTACCTTGGTATTGAAATTGACAAGTGCTTTTCGTGGGAAATCATATTATTTAATTATGTAATCGGATTCGCCCATGTGCAGCACAACTATACACGTTAAAGTACATTCTCCCCTTTCAAATTTACTGCGAACGGTTTATATTTTTTTTAGTTGAGTCAATCATCTTTATGCTGTGTTGGGCCCGGGGTAATGCCTCACATGTGTACTAAATCAAATTTCCAACTTGCAGATAAAGATTTTAAAAACTATCCTTCCTAATCACATAACTGAGATGTGTTCCTCAAATGAACTTTTCGAAATAACTAGCTTACCCCCCTGTAAATAAGTTGTTTACGTATAGGGTTTAAACTTAAGTTATTATTTAGTAATGAGTATAAAACGAAATCGACCATAACATCTCCACAAGAATGAAGGCCGCTAATAACTTTCGAGTTCCATTTTGGTGTAAACAAATATGGTGAAAGGGGCGTTAAAAACTAGTGTTTCCGCAGAGTTTCAATTTATTGCCTAAAGAACTAAAAGATTTTAGATAAAATTAGTAAAGTTAAGTTAAAAGTAAAAAAATTTCTCTGTTTTAATGACGTTTAATTTAGTATAACGTTTAATTTTGTATTAAATTATCTAATATTCTAATTTATTAAGTTGTGATATGTACTTTTTTAATGTGCTTGTTGAATGTATTTATAATTGATAATAATTTGGCAACTGGTCAATGTGTTTACGGTTATTGACATATTGTATTGATTATATTAGATTGGATTATTTAGTATTTAGTATAATGTCCCCGTGTCTGACATAATTTGATATTGATTATTATGCTCTTACATTGTCCGTATTTGTATATTATACATTATCCTGGGCACAGGACACAAGCTTCTGATGTAATGCGTTGTGATATGCGAAATCAAGTATAAATATGTATGAATGTGTAATACTCATGGCTTTATAATGAGATAATATAAAAAAAATTAAAAAAAACAAAAATATTATTATTATTATTATTATTATTGATTATTATTATTATTATTATTATTAGTATTTTTAATATTTATTATTATATTATGATATATATAATGTATATTTATAAGTTATTCGCGCTTCGAGGTGTACTACAGGTGAGTGGGCGGATGTGTGTAGTAGAGCTCTGCGTCGTCATGTGAATGAAACAGGTGTGTGTGTATGTGCTGTTGTACGATTCAGTGTAGTAAAATGTGATTAACTACTTTGCCTAGTGATGGTGTAGCGGGGGCTTTGTGGATTTTGGCAGGGGCTGTGTTGGAGGGGCTATCATTGCAGCCATGTTGCAGGCCTAAAAAAGTCTACTTGGGCGTCTAATAAGCCAAGTAGCTAAACGGCAGTGGGCGGGGCTGGGGCGTCACGTGGCGGCGTGGGTAAACGGATCCGCTAATAATACTGGGCGGTAGGTGTATGCTTCACATATTTTGTACCTTCCAAAAGATCCGTGACGAAATCCGCTTAAAACGTCTATCATTTGCGTGAAGTCTGGGCGTGAGCGTTTCCGCGAAGAATTTGACAAATTTAAGGAGGAGTTCGCCTAGTCGGAGATCTCTCAACTTAAATAATAGGCGGTATCATACTCTCGAGAGCGCTGTGAGAGCAAAGGACTAAGGAGTGGATAGGTTAATTTAACATATCAGTTAAACCACCTAGATGCAGTACGGTCCGAAATACAAAACTTGGAACTTGAAAACGTTGGCGTTAGTGGCGCGGCGATAGACGTCAGAAGATTTGTGTTAAAAGTAGGTACTGATAGCTTAAGCATTGATTGATAGAAGTGATATCGACTGCGCCGGCTAATCGCCTACCTATATAAAATATGACGTCCGCGCCGCACGCTCGTATTATTGTGGCAATTAAGCGACAAGGAAGAAGAGAAATCTTTTGATAGTAAAACAGGTAGGAAAGGCGTGAATATCTACTAAGCGAGGGTTTGACTGGTGTAAAAAGTGATAGTAGTTAAGGGGGAGCTATTTTTATCAAGCGTAAAACTTGATCCTCCCCCTTTCTAAAACAGGCTGCTTCTGTGGAAGACTCAAACAGGAGCAGAAGGAATCAAGTTCAATTTGTTGGTTCAAGAGCACGGGGAGTATCCTGTAGTGCGGAGAGGACTGAACAGATTGCAGGCGTGCAATACTACCATAAAAGCTAATGGCGTATCGTACGACCTTGCAGCAGTTCACGGTACAATCGAGAGTAATTCAAGTCTCGTGTTAGTCGGAATGATCAATGTTGACGAATACGATGATAAGCACTGAGCTGTTTGGTGTATCTGTAAGTGTACTTGGACGGGTTGATGATTCTGACGAAAGGGTACACTGTGCTTGCATTTTTAAATATTCGGTCGCCTTAAAAGTTGACTGGGAATGAATCTTAAGGTTATTTCTTAATTAAGCAAATTAAGGAAATTTTGATATTGTTAGTTCATAAGTGAAATTTCAATGCACAATGTGCGAAACTCACAACATACAATCTAAGATGTCAGACTTCTCACAGATTTGTTTAGGCATAAAACTAAGCCATCGTACTCATAAGCTGTGGCGGTCTGTTACTATTTGTTAGATCTAGTATTGGATTTTGTAGAAAGTAATTGCGAGGCCATTTTAATTTTTCTGATTGTATATGGGTATCTTAGGGGAAGCGATTCACAAATAGTAAGATGTATTTGCTATTCTAGGCGATCTATAGACGCACCTGACAATATAATACCCAAGGTCAGTTTGTGAAGGAGGTGAGAATGTTTTTTATTGGGCAAATGTCTTATATTATAGAATGCAATTAATAATAGGATGACGACAAATTCTTAGGATACCTGTTGCTCAAATGACCTCGGAGCTACTACAGCGTAGCATTGCATAGCAAAATATGTTATGGCGGCTACTAAGTATCGGTTTATATTGATTGTGTGAAAGGTGTGAGCTAGAGAAGTAGTATCGAGGGAATATGTTCTCTCGGCAAGTCAGTGTATTGATGCACGATATTTGTGAGGTGTGACTTTTTCACGAGACCTTCGCTCAATGATTTTACAGCAAACTAAAATTAGCCGACTCATTATATGTATCGGCAGTCGTATTTGTAATGGCACCTGCGTCTGTTAGTCAGATAGGAGGGTCCTTCACAGAATAAAAAAATACGTTTTGAATGACGAGTGCTAAGGGCAAAATATTGGCATGATTAGTGATTGGCCTAGCTTTAATGTGAGATTAGATGATTGTAAAATGATCTTTTATGAAGCATGTTGTGAGAAAAAGCTTCTTAAAAGTTGTTATAAGCGGAGAGTGCTAGCTGTGGCCGCCGCGCAATAAAAGAAAGATGAAGGGGGGTAAAAATGTTGGTATGACACCTTGTCTTATTAGTGAGGCATTAAAGAGAGGGTATAGCTCTATTATAGTGAGTGGAGAAATTGTAAAGCAGCAGCGCTATCATGAATCAATGTTAAAAGATTTGAGTACTATATATCTGCGGCGTAAGCATGGTAACTATAAGCACCTGGTATAGGTGTTTGGCTATAATTGATTTCTAAAAGACCAAATATAATAAGTATCGAGATACTCTGAAAGAAACTTGGCAACAATTAATGGAATCTTGGGGTTGAAAAAGAAAAAAACTTTCTGTAGAGGAAGTACTTCATGAACCATTTATGGGGAAACAAAACAGTGAGCATAGGTGATAGCTGATACTTTTGTCTTGGCGGATCATTTGTGAGGAGAAGTGATAGAGATTGCAACACAATGTGGCGGTTATAATTCGTAGGCTAGGCTCGTTACGTTAAAAAAAGAATGCGTGGAATGCTAGATGCCTTTTTTATGCGCCGCGTGAATGTGAAAACAGCGTAATTAACCAATTCCAATTAATATAGACGATAATGATTGGATATAAAATAATCAGGCGCAGGGCTGGGAGCGGTTATCGAGAGTTCAGGATTTAAATTTTTGAAATATGAGATTAGCGCCAAGATTTTAGGGCCAACTAGTAATTTATCGATTGGATCAGGAACGGGGATGCGTCCCCCTCAAACTAAAGATATCAGTAGTTCGTCCTTATTTTTCTATAAGAAGGGTGATCATTATGTCGATATTTCCAATTATAGAGGCAAAAAAAATAGACACTCCTCTCTGTTATAGAGAAAATCTTGGGAGCGTCTGTGTAGGCGCGACAATTTGTCTGCCTATCTGGAAGAAATTTATATCTATTGATAATATTGGCAATATGGTTTCGCATAAAAGTGTAAATGCACTTAGTGACTTGGCTTGTAAAATTCTCTAAGACTTACGTTAAGGCGACTAAATTGATAACGATAACCATGCTGTATTTGCGGCCTATTTGTAGATTTTTTCGAAGAATCATCGATTACATTATACCACGATGGTACATTTAGTGGATGATGCTGTGAAACTGTTGGTATTATGAGGTCAAAGACCTTAAAATGGTTCACTAGTTTTTTAAGCAGATCGGAATACGTACAGTAAAAAATAGGAGTGAATGCTTCAGTGAATTATTAAGGAGGATTGTGCGACTGGAGTTAGCCGCAAGGCTCTATTCTTGGGGCCATTTTGTACTGTATTTATGTTAACAATATGATTCTAATTGTAAAACACTGTACTGTGTTCATGTATGGTCATTACGGGGCTGACGATACTGTTTTGTTATTTGCTCATAAGAACCTTAAAGATGGGCGGCGAATCTATCTTTGGCAGCGGATTTTCACTGCATTATTAGGTGGGACGGCAGCGATTATGATACTCGTTATTAATGGCTGAGCTAAAACGCAGAGATTCTACATATGTGCTCAGCCTCTGAATCTAGAAACTAGGCATGGCAACCGCTTAAATATAATCTTCGCTATTCTTTTGAGTGTTTGCCATGATATCGTAATATGGAAAAAACTGTGTGAGCGGTGTGAGTGTTGAAATTGAGTCTGTTATGTACGGAAGCCTATGTCATATTTAGGTTTCTTAATTGATAGGATTGCATTTCGTGTGTATGGGCCGTCATATTATGCAATACCTATGGGCAAGCGTTTTTTAAGATGCCTGTGCATTCAATTATTCAAATTAAAGTTGGTATATCCGTTTAATAACTTTTACTAGGTGCAGTTTACTAGCTGGCGGTGATCGCACGAATCAATCATCTCTTATGGCCTCGGATTGGGCCTGGGTCTTTGTCATTCTTTAAGCACCACGTAAATTTATATAACACAACCTTGGCACATACACAATGATTAGAACTATGACCACGCATCTTTTTAAAAAGAAATCCAAGATATAACAGTCATAGCAAATGAAATATCACTTTTTGCAATGTACTGGCAGCTGGTATCATACCTTTTAAGTTTAGATTTATTTTATAATTATTATTTCATATAGGGTACACTATGAGCAAACGAAATACGGGGGATTACGCGCGGGTCGAAATCTACGAGGGAGATTACTTATTTGGCGCTAAGATTCAATAACACATATGGAAACGAAAACTTTTTTTTATTGGGAAGCGACGCTGCTATTTTCAACAGCTACCTGGTCATGCTGCGTAGATCTAGAAAAGATGCTCAGCGGGTTCATTAAATCTGGAATTACTAAGTTTTATTTGGCTCTAGTTGTTATGTGCAGATCTTAGCAACAGCCTAATCTATTTCATATGGCTCAATACGCCTAATTTTGCTTTGTTATAATATCTTTAATTTTTTTATTGCTTAGTTGTTGCAATTACTATTTTCACTAATAATGTATCTGCTTGTTTGTTTTGCTTTAAGGATTTGGATTGAGCGAATGTACAAAATCTGTTGTGTTTTTGGTTTGTTTTTGGGGAGGAGTCTTTAAATATTTAGATACTTGGTGGCACAGTATGTAATTTATTCATCTAATACTGTGTTGGTTTTGGGGGGGGGGGGTTAGCCTTGAAGTATATATACTTTTACAAATATTCAATATTCAGTTTTGTTTTTTTTTAGTTTTGTTTATAGTCTGAATACAGGACAGAGGGATGTTTCCACTGAGTTTGTTCTCTTTTCTTTTGTTATTTGTTGTATATATACAACTTCGGTCAACATTTTCGTACACACTCGGATAGCACCGTAGTTGTATGGATAGAGGTCGTCACATTGTCGTGGTTTAACCATCAGACAACGGCTTATTTTAAAGGTGCTGTTGATGGACCGAAGGGGCATATAAAAAATGTACACATATGTAATTAATTGGAAATAAAAATTCATAAAAAAAGAAAAAAAAAAAAACAAATTATTATTCTTTATTATTATTATTATTATTATTATTATTATTATTATTATTGATTATTACTGATATGGGTAGTATGTATTATTATCCGTGTTGTATTTTAGGCTAGTGGCCTATCCTATCAAGATTCACATCGGCTTGATTATTTTTATATTGTTTTGTTTAAGCTATCCTTTCTCACAGAAATATGCTGCACAGAACGACTGCTGACCTGGTAGAGCACTCAGTAGGGACGCTAGTGCGTCGAGACGAGGAATACACTATAACAAAAACTTGTAAATACAGGTCCTAAATACGCTCATCAGCATGATTCCAGTCTCAAAAGGAAATGAGTATGCTAAAAATAGAAAAAGGGCCAAAAACTCTTCGACCCTATCCAACATTTGCGGGCATTCTTAATTGCGATAAAGGCGCAGCAGTGTCTCCGTATGACTAAACATCGCTTGAAAAGCTTGGCAAAAGTAGGAATTTGGCAAGCTAATTAATTTAAACGTAATAGTTTAAATCCAAATTTATTTTTTTCGATTAATTTTTAACGTAATGGTCATGCAAATTCTATTTTGCCAGGGCTTTTCAAGAGATGTTTGTTACGGACCAACTATACGTTTATGATTATAGAAATGCAGCAGAAATGTGGAAGGGTAGGTATGAGCTTGGGCGCGCTTTTTTCTAGATGCATCTTCTTTTGAGTGTGTGAGGTTTGGGCTGTTATTTTTACAATTTTTTGTTATGTGTGTGGTATCTTCCTTAGCTTTTTCAAGTTTCTATTGCAAAATTATCTTTCGTTAAATGGGCGTAATACACCATTTTTAATCAATATCCGATTTGAGTTATTGCTATGGTTTGACCATTAACAATGGAGAAATGAATGAAATATACTAGTGGTGCTAAAGACTTGCTTTTTGCTAATACATGTAGGACGATTATTGTCAGCGTAACTATAGTTTTACATCATTCGTTGATTGTAACGGGGCGCTGGTGTAATGGCTACTTTTAACAATCCTTTATTTTGGAAGCCTTCCGAGAAGCTTTTTTTTAATCTTTTTCTTTCATTAAGGGTTTGAATAAACTCCAGCTATTAGACCTCACAGGATCAATGTCCATGCGTAAAATATATGACGTTGTACAGCCCTCGACCCGTTCGGTCGAGAATCCGCTGGGCAATTTGAAACTAATCGAATAGATAGTAGTAGGGCGCACCGTATAGTATAACTGAGACGATCCTTAAAGTGATTTTTGTGAGGCATCGTTTCAAGTCATTTTTTTAGGCCAAGAAGAATGTCTGCGTAACCCCAACCTAAGATTGCGCATGTGTTGTGCGGATACGCTAGAATCTGCCCTCGATTTTGATAGTTTTTCAATGTTCACATCACGTTTCATGACGGTCTGGGTGAGCTACTCGGGTCAGAGAATCATGCCCTCAACTGCTGCTTGCTGTAATAAAGGTGTGCCTGAGTGTGTAGGCGGCACCGTGGCTTGGCTGCTGGCGGCGTCTTAAACGGGCTCCTAGATAATGAGGTTTAACTACTTATTAGGAACTGCCCTAGACCCTGACCCTTAATTTACTTTCACTTTTTTACAGTAGAAGAGAACTTAAATTTTTAAAAAATCTATGACTTTAACAGTTTTCTCTTATAAGGCGTACTTAATAGCCTTTGCTTACAGAGATAGGCGACGTATCAGGCAAAGAAAGAAAAATTGCAATGACGGCTATTGAAAATTGGCGGATTCTCTCTGAAATCGTACATAAACAATCGGCAATCGAGCGCTACAATACATTGTTCGTATACTCGGCCTAAAATGCGTACAAAAAATAATTAGCACTTAATAACGACTATTTAATACAATTCATTTGAGATTTAAATAGTAAACAAGTTGATACTTTAAACAAAAATCGTCCCTAATTTACATAATAAAATATGGATGAAGTAGGTCTCTACACTGAGAAAAAAATTTAATGTGAGTTTTGGGTCATCCTGCATTTCTTGGTCGGTTGAACGTCATCGGTAGAAAATATAGACCAGGTCGATAATGGCCATTGGCAGTCAGAATCAGTATCAGTATGCTCTAAGGTCAGTATAACGATGCTATCCATGCATCACAGTATGCGCGCGCAGCACATAATGTCTGCCGCGCATTTCAAATTAATAGTTAACCCGAATATAAAAGCAGGTCTTTATAATGGTGTATGGTGAATAATATTCATTAGAGAGGATGTAAGGAAATAAAATAAAACTTACACAACCTTTAACGTTCCTATTTAACATATAAAGGAATTTTACCAGGAAAGGATTTTTATTAATGATTAGCAAAAAATAAACTAAAGAACCCTACAAAACCTTAAACATTTCTATTTAACATATAAAGGACTTTCACCAGGAAAGGATTTTTATTAATTATTATCAAAAAATAAACCAAAGAACCCTACAAAACCTTTAACGTTTCTATTTAACATATAAAGGAATTTCACTACGAAAGGATTTTTTTTAATTATTAGTAATAATAATTAGTATAGTATATTATATAAAAGATATAAAAAAGTAGTAATAATAAAAAATCAAAAAAATAATAATAATAATAATATAATAAATAAAATAATAATAATAAAAATAATAATTTTTTTTTTTTTGTGTTTTTTTTTTTATTAAAATAATAATCCTACATGCAATTTTGTATTATAATACTTTGACATCGTTGTCCACAAAGCCACTTACGTGGTTTTGTCTGTGATTATGTTTAGTTATTATTATTATACATGGATCAGACAGATTTAGTGAATATTACATTATATTATACAAAAAAAGTTCATAGGCAAAATTAAAACTTAAAAAAATAATTATAAAACAACGAGAATACTACTTTACAATATTGAAATTTGTTTAAACAGAATAGGCGGGGAACATTCCAACACCACAGAAAGCGCAACTGTACAACAAAAAACAGTTTATGAATTAAATTATATTAAAATAAAATGAATTAAAAGTTAATCAGTATCCATGGAACAAAGTAAGTAAGTTTTAAGTTCTTTTTTGGCCTCACTAAACGATTGGAAATTTTTCATGTCCTCTGGTAATTGATTAAATATATGCGGAAAGGAATACTCAAGAGTTCTCTGTCCGTACTTATTGACATATTTTGGAACATTGAAGTTAGTTTTAGCACAAATCTTGTATATATGATGGTCATTTCGTGAAATTTTGTAGGTGTCGCTAAAGTAATACTTAATTAAAAGGCGAAAACGATACAATGATGATACGGCAATAAAAAGAAATATGTGTACAGGTTTCATGTGTATGGAAAACGTTTGAGTTATTGTTATCTGGGATAATGAGTTTAACATTTTATTTTGCAGAACTTTAATGGATTTTAAGTGAATGTTACTCGCATTTCCCCATGAAAATAAGCCATAAAAAAATTAAATTGATTCAGCTAAGGAAATATACACGTTTCGCAGGTAGTTAAGGTAATATGTATTTTAATTTATTAATTGAAATGCACAACTTCTAAGCTTTTTGCAAACTGAGTCAATGTGAGGTTTCCCAAACTTAAATATTTATCTATTATAAACCCTAGATACACGTGAGTATCAACACACTCGATCTCCTCAATACTTCACATACCTTACACTATTAATAGTATGCAAACACGTCTTTGGGAGTGACTTATTATGCGAATACTATCCGAAACGTGATTCATTAAAAGGCGAGCAAATGTGTACAATTTTATTTTTTAATTGAATTCAGAGTTAATTCACTATCGTGAGCTAACACGCCCAAACTTCTGAATCTGAGTTTAGGTTTTTTTTCTGCCACTTTAAGATCTTATGAACAGAGATTAGAGCAGCGTCATCGGCAAACATTAATATAACGCAGTGCTTAATATATTTAGTATTTACAAATCTCGTTTACATAGAACAAAATAAATTGGTCCCAAAATTGAGCCTTGTGCTACGCCAGTATTCGATTCTTCCTTATATAGCTAAAAGGTCCTCTATTTTAAGTTTTTAACCACAATCTTCCTACTTTTAAGGTAGCTTCTAAACCAGTTCAACATGTTGCCACGAATTCCAATATTTTCAAAAAAATTCCAAAAGTTTTCATGGTTCAACGTATCAAACGCTTTCTTAAAATCAATGAACATAGCTAACACGTGGAAGTTGTCATTTAATTTAGAATTTATCAAATTTGAAAAGCGCACAAGGAGGTCGGAAGTACTTTTACCTTTTTCGAAACCCATATTGCTCTTTATTAATGATATTAACTTTTCAAGATATGTTGTTAATTGATCTGCAATACATCGTTCCATTATTTTTTCTATGAAGGTACAACGCAATTGGTCTATAATTTTCAAAAAGTGTGTGATCCCCTTTTTTATATATGGGTCTAAATATTGATATTTTTAGCTTATCAGGTACAATACCTTCTTTTATAGACAATTAATTAAGTGAGCAATTACCGGAGATATTAGGTCCATATATTTTTTAAATCTACTACACGGATACCATCAATACCAGGTGACTTTTCAAGTTTCATTCCTGCAATTATAGTCGCAACCCTTTCAATGGTTACTCGTGGCATGTACATTGATTGCCATCTGTGAAAATTTGTATACTTTTTTGCAGTTTTAATTTCACAAGAATGTTTCAAATTTTCAACCTCATTTGTAAAAGAATCAGCAAATTTGTCAGCAAATTTTCCCTTTTTAGTTTTAAATTTTTTTCCTAGATGGTTATTTACTACCTCATCGACCGAACTTTTCTTCTTTTTTCCTAGAATTTCATTTATGGTTTGCCAAAGTCCTCTTTAATATTATTTTGATTTTGTTTTAATTTGTTCCCATAGTACTTTTTGCTTTGCATTTAAAATAAGTCGACTTACTTTGTTCCTGATATAACATAGTCATGCCTTAATCTTATTTTTGAAGGGTTAAATACAAACAGCTTGCTTCCATTTTTTTAAAAAACAAATCTCTCTGGACAATTAATTTATCAAGGTCATCAGACATCCACGTCTTACGAATTCTCTTGTTTGTTTGAGATTTCGTAAACGCGGCATGTCTGTAAAATGATTCAAACTTTGAGCATATCACATCGTATAATCGTACACAACTATCAACATTTAATAAATCAGCCCACTGAACGGATCCAAGCTATTTAGCAGATGCTTTTCATTATATTTTTTTGACATCCCTTTTTAAAAAGTTCATTTTCTTGTGAACTCGCCTCCCCCCTAAACTGTAATGATACTAATGTCAAATAATGGTCTGATATTTTTGTTGTGCATATAGCAGATGAAGTTTTCCTTAGCATTACATCTAACAAATATGTGGTCAATACAAGATGTCCTTAAAAA
This sequence comes from Sweltsa coloradensis, assembly GCA_024449915.1. Taxonomy (NCBI): domain Eukaryota; kingdom Metazoa; phylum Arthropoda; class Insecta; order Plecoptera; family Chloroperlidae; genus Sweltsa; species Sweltsa coloradensis. The sequence continues at coordinate 188,350 of JAMZAV010001737.1, forward strand.
TCCTCCTACTATCTCTTCCCGTGTTGGTTTATTAATGAAACTTCTAAAACCGGAAGAGCTCAAAATATTAGCATACCTTGCACATAGTCGTTCCTTTCATCCAACAGGTTAATATTTACGTCACCCAATATGACAACATTGCTGTTGTGATTGTCATCCACGAACGACTCCAACTCGTCAACAAAACCGACCTTGCTATTATTTGGTGGCCGGTATATAGCCAGCACATCCACCCTCTGTCATCAGGGGAAAGGAGCCTACAGTAAATACACTCACAACACGTAAACTTTTCACGCACTGCTCAACATTAATACTCGATTTCACAAACAATAACAAACCCCGCCTCTTCTTCCTTTCCGAACACTAAAAATGCTGATATACCCCTCCAATTCATATGACAGTTCATCTTCAGATATGGAAATTTCACTCAGTACTAAAACATCAAATTGCCCTATATTTTTTTTCTGAGTACAACTTGAAGTTCATCCCCGTGTTTTTTTTATTGACCTTTTTTGAGGTGTAACAAAAAATGACCGTGATTTCTCTCAACCCCGCAGTCCAAGTCACTTACCACCACTTCCTCAATTTCTTGTCCTGTATCCGTAAGCCAGTCGGTATTATTTCGCATTCCCCTTTTCATGCAAAGAGTTGTAGGTCGTTGTCGTCTTTTATTTTTAATGACTTTACGGTGTTTTCGTCTTTGCGCACAAATATCTTGTCTCTCTTCCACCACACGAACTTGAATCCGGCGTCCTTGGCACGCTGCTTCGCTTCCAAAGCAGAAACGGTAGTAGGGTGATAGATTCTCACTTATGTAGATATTCGTATTCTCGGTGCAATTTTCCCCTAGATTTTCGAACTCTTTAAAATTTTCTTGCGCCCGGCTTCAAGTACTTCTTCGCGCCTTTTCCCAGACGCAAATTGCACTAATATCTTGGGTGGGTAAACCGCGTTCCGTTTTTTAGGCAACCGGTGAGCAGCTTATAAAAAGCGAAAATAATAATAATAATAATAATAATAATAATAATAATAATAATAATAATAATAATAATAATAATAATAATAATAATAATGCTAATGCTGTTTTAGACCGAATTATTGCTGAATCGCATCCAATAGACATAACAAGCCTTAATCATCTAGTTTATGGAACAGCCTCAGTCATTACAGACAAGCTTGTGAAAAAAGAACAATCAGTTTATAAAAACAATCGTATTACACCAAAGTGGAAAATAAGAATACAAAAACAAATTGATTCATGGCGAAAAGACCTATCCTTGTTTTATGAAATAAGAACTAAAATTAATCTTTCGTATAAACTTACTGTAAAGAAACGGCAACTTTTTGAAAAGTATAGTATACACAAGTCCCAAGATGCGGTTCAAGTAGAAGAGCAATTGAAACAGAAGATTCAGGCCAAAGCTCAGAGAATAAGAAGATACACGAAAAGAACACTTGCAGTTTAGACAAAATAAACTTTTTTCAGAAAATGGAAATAAATTCTACAGAGAGCTTGGAAAAACAAACATTGAAATAAAAAAATCACCAATCAATCAATCAATCTGGGAAGATAACAAAAAGCATAAGTCAGAAGCTAAAACGATTCAACATCAAGAATTGGATTGTGTTAATTCTCCGGATATGAATTGGGAAGAAATTACAATGTGTGATTTGTCTAGTTCCCTTCGAGAACAAGACAAGAAAAGTGCTAGCTGGAAAGCACCAGGACCAGACAAATTATCCAACTTTTGGCTAAAACAACTGACATCCACTCATACTATTTTAGTAACTTTGCTCAATAATGCTGTGGCTCATCCTGAAGACGCACCAGTATGGTTGACCACAGGTGTTACGTATTTGTTACCGAAGTCAGCACAAACTGAACAACCAAAAAATTATAGACCTATCACATGTTTACCTACAATGTATAAAATCTTAACGTCAATAATAACTGAACGAATGCAAGTGTTTTTAGCTACAAATAATGTAATGCCATTAGAGCAAAAAGGTTGTTGTAGAAATACGTATGGAAGTAAGGATCATCTTCTGTTGAGTAAAGCTATAATGGAAAATTGTAAACAGAGACAGAAGAATCTTAGTGTAGGTTGGATTGATTACAAGAAAGCATTTGATAGTGTGCCACACAGTTGGATTTTAAAAGTATTGGAAATGTATAAGGTCAATCCAATTATTGTCAACTTCTGCAAAATATGATGCTAAATTTGGGAAATACAAGTATGAAAATAAGAACGGAAACTGAAGAAATCGCATCAAGTAATGTTCACATACAACGAGGAATATTTCAGGGTGATTCGTTATCGCCACTTCTATTTTGCATGAGCTTGTTTCCTTTGACAAAGTGCCTCAATGACGCAGGTTTGGGGTATGCATTATTGCCGAATGAAGACAAAGTCTCGCACCTTCTGTACATGGACGATTTGAAGTTATTCGCGAAAAATGACGATGAACTTAGTATCTTACTAAATATCGTCAAAACTTTCAGTGACGACATTTGTATGGAATTTGGAATCGAGAAGTGCAAGAAAGCGACATTCAAGAGAGGGAAGATTGTCGCAAGTGAAAACATCCAACTTGATGAGCATACCACTATTGAGGACATTGGTCAAGAATCAACTTATAAATATCTTGAAATAGAAGAAGGCAATGGTGTTCAGCATACAATGATGAAAGATAAATTGAGCAAAGAATACAAACGACGTCTAAGATTAATACTTGAAAGTGAATTGAACGGACGAAATAAAACTATTGCAATTGGTCAATTTGCTGTGCCAGTAATATCTTATAGCTTTGGGATATTAGATTGGAGCATAGAAGAACTTAAGAGATTGGATCGAAAAAACGAGAAAACTGTTGACAATGAACGGAATGCACCATCCACGAGCGGACGTCGAAAGACTGTATATCGCAAGGAAGAATGGAGGTCGAGGTATAACTCAACTAGAGGGGTCATACAAAACAGCAATGATTGGTTTGAGTTTATACATAGAAGGAAAGGGAGATGACAAATTTATTAGAATGGTTCAAGAACATGACTCCAGCAAAGCTATGAGAAAATCTGTCATTAAGTTAGGCAACAAGTTTCAATCAGGTTTGGAATTAACCGATATTAATCAGATAAATGGGTCCATCACTAACAAGGTCAAGATAATCAAGAAGCAAATAAAGAACATTATCCAGAAAGATTTAATAAGTTGCTGGAAGTCTAAACCTTTGCATGGACAATATATTACACGCATGGAGCAACCACATATTGACCAAGATCAAACCATAAGTGGCTGGGCAGAAGTAATCTCAAAGGTGAAACTGAAAGTCTTATTGTAGCTGCACAAGATCAGCCTTAAGAACAAAAAGTTATGAAAAAAGAATTCTCAAACTCGACGTAGATGACAAGTGTCGTTTGTGTAAGCTTTATGAAGAAAGCGTAGAGCACATTATTTCTGGATGTCCGGTCTTAGCAAAAACGGAATACATTGATCGACATGATAAAGTTGGGGCATATTTGCATTGGAACATTTGTAGAAGTTACAACATCGAAACTTCTGACAAATGGTACATGCATATACCAGAACAAGTAGTTGACAATGGTAATGTGACCATATTGTGGAATGAGCTAATAATCACTGATAGAAAGTGTAATGAACTCACTTGACAAGGTTTAGCTTCTAGCATCAATCTTTATTCACTACTTCACTTTGGTCAGTCAGTGCTGCCAACTTACACACACACAATACACTACATCATTCCCTTTTTTTAATGGATAATGATTTATAATGTCTTTGATCTTCACTTCTTCTTATGTAATCACTAATTATGGTTATGATTGAACTACATACTACGTTTCATTAACATAACATAATTAAACTTCCACGTTGGTAAACTACTGAACTATTTTGTTATTAAACTACTAATAATCGGAATTGTCAATGGAATGATAAGGACACCTCACATGATCATTAATCTTCTACAGTTGATAGTCACTCATCCAAACCGGGGGTCTGCGTTGGCGGCTCGGCCTGGCCTCTTCGCTCCCACGGTTCCCTGGTCGGAGCGGGGTTGATCTGTCTCCTGCTACAGGTCTAGGAGACTGTGGAGACAATGGAACATCTATGTTTTGATTAATTGTGACTATAGGAGGAGGGTGATGATTGTTCTCCAGTGAGGTATTTGCTGGTTGGTCGGGAACATGGTTCTCGGGATTTGTGATATGTGTCGAAGGGATTGGATTGAGTGTAGGGCTTGCAGGTTGTGGGGAGTAGTACTTCCGTACGTGGCTCACGTTCCGACGGTACTGTGCACCGGCTGGCGAACAGATCGTCACGGCGTTGCCATCCCTCTCGGTAACCTCGAACGGTACTGTGTTATACGGTGTGGTAAACTTGTTGCGTTTCTCTTGACGCGCCAACACGTAGTCTCCTACAGATATGTTGCTGCTTACTGCCCCTCGTCTTTGATCGATGTATGTTTTCCCTAACTCCTTCATTTCCCTGTCCCGATCTCGGAATTCTTCATCTGGATAGGTACATGATTGTATACTTGGAACTTTGTCGCGAAGCTCTCGTCCAAACATCAATGAAGCCGGAGTGCAGCCCGTTGTAGAATGGGGTGTTGTTCGATAGAGAAAGAGATATTCTCTCAAGGCAGTCTTGATGTCTTGATCAGCTGCTGCTGCTATGCGAAGTCTCTTCATTATGGACCGATTCTGTCGCTCCACTTCGCCATTCCCCTGCGGCCACTCTGGCGTCGAGTATCTCAACTCGATGTTGTTGGTGATACAATAATCATGGAAGTCGTTGCTAGTGAAGTATGCCGCATTGTCCAATTTGATCGATTCTGGTAGTCCGAATCGTGCGAAGATTTCTTCTAACAGGTCGATAGTTTTAGCGGTTGTGACGCTAGGTGATAGCACGGCCTCGTGGAATCTTGAATAGTAGTCGATGACAACGAACACGTATTGTCCATTTGGGAGCGGTCCCAAGTAGTCTATCGCCAAGTCTTGCCACGGTCTGTCTGGTAATCTGGTTCTAATCACAGGTTCTGGCCGGCTGGGTGAGCTGACCACCTGGCACCCATGGCAGTGTCTGCAAAACGTTTCCACTGCCTTATCTAATGCTGGCCACCAGACTTTTGAACGCAATTTCTGTTTCATCAAGACTATGCCAGGATGCCCCTGGTGTGCTAGTTCGAGCACCCTGTCTCTTAGGTTTGTAGGTATGAATATGCGGGTTCCCCGGATAACCGTGGATTGGTACACGCATAGTTCACTTTTGATGAGTTTGAATTTCTTCAGCTCATCCGGCCATGTGTCGGTTTCGATGCTCCTCCTTAATAGAGACGTTTCCTGGTCTTGTCTGGATTCTTTTTCGATTTCTTCCAGGCTCATAGCTTTGGGAACAGCTTGACTTGCTACCCATCGAACATGATGATCTGGATCGTCTGTTGATTCGGTATTCCTCGAGTTAACCGATAGTCTCGACAGTGGATCAGCAATATTGCTTCTCCCTGGCTGGTATTCTACCTTGTAGTTATAGCACTGGAGTCTAAGCACCCATCGCTCTACTCTCGCGCATGGCTTGGACTTGGTCCCGAAAATGAATTGGAGTGGTTTTATGGTCGGTAATCAATGTAAACTCGCCCCCGTACACGTAGTGGTGGAATCTTTCGCACCCCCATACCAGTCCAAGTGCCTCGCGTTCGACCTGACTGAACTTTTTCTCGGCATCTGTGAGTGACCTGCTTGCGAACTCTATTATCCTTGGCCCATCTTCCTGTTCTTGAACTAAGACGGCCCCGAGCCCATACGGGCTAGCATCTGCGATGATCGTCGTCGGTGCTCCCGGTGTGTAGAATCCCAAAGTTCTCTCGTCTGATAACATTTCCTTAATATTGTTGAACGCATCCGTCTGCTCCTGCCCCCACTTGAAGCTAACGTTTTGTCTCAAAAGTCGCCTCAGCGGCTCTGTAGCCGTAGAATAGTTGGGAAGGAACCTGGAGCAGTACCCTGCCATACCAAGGAAACTCTTCAATTCCTCTTTAGTTTTTGGTTCCCTAAAGTCCCGGACCGCCAGTACTTTACTATGTAGTGGCTTGATCCCCTGACTGGAAATCAGGTGCCCTATGAAGTCCACTTTAGGTTTGCTGATCTCACACTTGTCTGGATTAAGTGTGAGCCCCTTCTCTGCGAATGTCTGCATCACAATCCGCAGTCTGTGGTCGTGCTGTGCTTGGGTTTTCCCGTGAACGATGAAGTCATCTATAAAGACGCATACTCCTTCGCACTCGGCTACAACGTCTTCTATTATGCGCTGAAATATTTCGGGCGCGCAGTTGATCCCAAAAAAGAGCCTTTTGTACCTGTACAACCCTGCGCTGGATATAAAGGTTTTTTATCCCTCGTGACCCCTCGTCGAGCTCAATCTGGTGGAACGCAGAGCGAAGGTCCAACTTACTGAACACAGTTGCTCCCTCGTAGTTCCGGCGTTATCTCTTCAATGGTTGGTATCATGTGTCGCTCCCGTACAATTGCAGCGTTTGGCAACCTCATGTCGACACATAGTCGCAGCTTACCTGAATTGGTCTGAGTCAACACCACCGGTGAAACCCACTCTGCTGGTTCACGCACCTCCTCTATAAGGTCATTAGCTAGGAGTTCTTCTATTTTCTCACTTACTTTCGTCTTTAGCTGGTGAGGCGTCTTCCTGACTGGCAATGCCACTGGTGTGACATCTGTCTTAATGCAAAGTTTCAACTTAAAATCTTTAAGCTTACCTACGCCGGTGAAGACAGTTGGGAATTCTTCTTTAACCTTTTGCAGCGTAGTCTTTTCTTGCAGTGTAGAATTCTCTTGCAGTGTAGAATTCTCTTGCAGTGTAGAATTCTCTTGCAGTGTAGAATTCTCTTCTTGGGTGGGCCTGGAACTTATTGCATTCAGAGGAAACCCGGTTTTTAAAACGCCCAGGTCTCTGGCAGAACTGCTCCCCAAGAGCGGTACTCCGTCACCGTCTACCACGTAAAATATTGTTTCTTGGCCCTTTTCCCCTCCAATTTTCACTTCTGTGGTGAATTTGCCTAATACTTTTAAGGGTTTGGGTACTCCCATAAGGATAAATGTTTTTTGTAGTAACTGTACATTTCCCCTTGATTTTATTCTGCTTGCAAGTCTCCCATGTCTTCCTATCTAGGACATTACAGGAAGCCCCCGAATCAATCATCAGCTTAATTGAAACACCTCCCACCTCAGCTTTTATGAAGCAATCTTTATGCCCGATCTCCCCTCTAACAGCAAAGGTGTAACCTTGGGCTTCTTCTTCTTCTCCTTCATTTAAATTATGGACTTTGGCCCCCATTTTCCGTGAAGAATCATTTTTATCATGTCTATTTCCATGTTTGTCACCCTTGGTTTTACATGTTTTAGCAAAGTGCCCCTCAATACCGCACTTCATACATTTCCTCCCTCTCGCGGGACATTTCGCGTCGCGCGCGAGATGGTTGGTATTACCGCATCGATAGCATGCTAGCCTCGAGCCAGGCCGACCGGAACGCCGGTTGCTTGACTGGCCGGGCGATGACGTCACCCGTGCAACGTTCTCAGCCTCGCTGAAACTAGCACGTTGTGTGCAGGCTTCAATTGCTCTTGCGATCTCTTGAGCCCAGTATAAACCCTTAAACGTACCTCGGGTAATCGGCATTTCTCCCTCAGTTGGTCTAGGATATTATCTTCCTCTTTATCCCCAAAGTCACAGTAACAGCTCTGGCCTCTCAGACGCGTAATAAACTGGGCCACCGTTTCCTCGCCCTGCGTCATTGCGCGGAACACTTGGCGCTGGTGGGCGAAGCAGGTTTGAGGTTTGAACTGTTCGTCCAACACAGACTTGCATTTAGCATATTCACACTCACCCGTGGCTACTTCTCGGCTCGCCGACGGAAGTGCAAACCAGATGTCTTGTACAGCCGCCCCCGCTACGTGTAGTAGTAGAGCCCTTTGTCTTAGTCCTGAAGTTATGCCCTTCGACAAGACGTACAAGTCAAACGCCCTGAGCCAGCGGTCCCATCGCTGTGAGGTGCTGGTGTGGTCCACGCCGGGCACGAAAGGTTTGATGCTGGAGTTCTCTGAATCCATTGTAGCTTACGTTGCACGCTCGCTCGTATTGAAACACTGTTGTACACTACCGAATTCAATCACTGTTTCGTGTATAACATCGAATTGAATCACGCTTTTTTTCGTCGCCAATGTAATGAACTCACTTGACAAGGTTTAGCTTCTAGCATCCATCTTTATTCACTACTTCACTTTGGTCAGTCAGTGCTGCCAACTTACACACACACAATACACTACAGAAAGGTTCTTCACAACAAACCAGACATTGTTGTTAAAAACAAAGCGACTCAAAAATGTTTGATCATCGATGTAGCTATTCCATCAGACCGCAACATAGTCCTAAAGGAAGCAGAAAAACGCACAAGATATCGAGACCTTCAAATAGAAATTCAACGAATGTGGAATGTCCGTTGTAAGATTGTTCCCATTATTATTGGAGCTTGTGGGACAATTGGAAGAAGTTTTGAAGAGAACCTCCAACATATCTCTGGCAATCACTGGACCCAGAGCTTCAAAAGGCAGCATTATTAGGAACCGCCCACATACTACGCAAAGTTTTAGTGTAAAAAAAAATTGTTTCTGTTATTTCTTGTATGTATTGTATTTTGTTAATGCCATGTATATTTAATTTTTTATGTAATAGGGGTTTCACCTGAGAGATGTGGTTCATCTCTGGTGAAAGTTCTTAAAAACCCATTATGTAATGTGCGTATTGGTGAATAAAAGAAATAATAATAATAATAATAATAATAATAATAATAATAATAAATAAGATAATAATAATAATAATAATAATAATAATAATAATAATAATAATAATAATAATAATACATTACAAATTATATTACGACCGCACAGTTATAACAGACCAACGATACATCACAACGACCGGATTTAATAATAATTGACAAGAAAGAAACAGAAACTACCCTTATCGACGTTGCTATCCCAATGTGCCATAACGTCGAGACCACGTGGAAGAAAAAAAATTGACAAGTATAGTGAACTTGCAATTGAGATCAAGAAGATGTGGAAACAGAAAAAGGTAAATACAATCCCATTCATTATATCAGCCAACGGCACCATACCGAAGAAGCTACATGAAAGCAGCAAACAACTAGATCTTCAACCCTATGTATACATCGAGACTCAAAAGGCAGTAATACTCAACACCTGTAGAATAGTTGTAAATTTCTAAACTAAGAATGATACTTCGAGATTCCGAGACAGCTTCCATCCTGACATGGTTTTCGTGGTTTCCCATAGTCCGAAGAGCAAATGCTAGGATAGCGACGAGAAATCGGCCACGACCGTACACAGCAGAAAGAAAACATCATCTACAAACAATATTACAATTTATAAATGACTTAGTTAAGACAAAAGTAATAATGTATGTAATAGGTACACATGGAAGTACTTGACGTAAGTCCGTACAACATGTTAGCTCCGGTTTTAACCGAGTTTGTATGAAATACATCCAATAAAATAATAATAATAATAATAATAATAATAATAATAATAATAATAATAATAATAATAATAATAATAATAATAATAATAATAATAATAATAATAATAATAATAATAATAATAATAATAATAATAATAATAATAATAATAATAATAATTAGTTAGAGTTAAGACAAAGTAATAATGTATGTAATAGGTACACATGGAAGTACTTGACGTAAGTCCGTACAACATGTTAGCTCCGGTTTTAACCGAGTTTGTATGAAATACATCCAATAAAATAATAATAGGTAAAAATAAGTAATAATAGGAGTAGAGAGTTTAAACTTTAAGCTAGGGAAAGAAAGGCTGAGGTGGTTTGGACACATGAAGACTAGGATGCAGAAGGACAGGATACCGAAAATACAGTATATACAAGACGCAGGAAACAAACAGAGAAAAAGAGGGAGGCCCAGATTGAGATGGGAACAAGTTATAGCAATGGATTTGAAAAGGAGAAAAGCAGCTTGGGAAAGGATTAACCAGGAAAGATGTTGGGAAGAACGAAAAATATGGAAAAAAACTGGTGGAGGTCCCTGAGGAAGAAGACAGCGGAGAGGAAGAAAGTGAAGTAGATGACGCAGAGGAAGAAAAAGATGATGTGGGAGAAGCGTCAGCCGGCTTCGATAACCCCGGGGAGCCAAGAATGTGGTGGTAAACTCCCACCCCCTACCCGACTTAGTTGGAAATAGGGTTCGATAATTAATTATCAAAAAATAAACCAAAAGAACCCTACAAAACGTTTAACGTTTCTATTTAAACATATAAAGGACTTTCACTAGGAAAGGAATTTTATTAATTATTATAAAAAAAAAGAACCCTATTAAACCTTAAACGTATCTATTTAACATATAAAGGACTTTCACCAGGAAAGGATTTTTGTTAGTTATTGTCAAAAAATGAACCAAAAGAACCCTACAAAACTTTTACGTTTCTAATTAAAATATTAAGATTAAAAATAAGTTGATAAATCCATCCCGACCGGGGGTCGAACCCGAGTCTCCCACATTCTAGGTAGGCGCCTTAGCCAACTTTATTTCAATAAATTTATTTTATGTTTTGTATTAAATATTAACTAGGAAGCTAGGCAAACGCTTTTTTTAGTTGCGTTGATGGATGAGCTTTTTTAAGTTTTTAGTTTGCGTGGGATATCTTTACTTTTGGCAAGTGCTTTGTTTTGCTGCCTACGCATTGTAGGGTATTGTTGTCAAGTTTCTATTGTTACTTGTTCTTATTATTTACCGTAAAAAACTTATATTAAAAGCTTTATTTCTATGGATTCTGACTAACTTTTTCAACTTTTTCTTTCAAAAGGTACTACATCACCATAACCTTATCCATGTATAATATGAACGTTGTAGCCCCACCCGTTTGGTCAGAATTGGCCCAAATAGCACGAAAATAACGCACAAAAAATCAAAAAACTTATATTAAAAGCTTTCTTTCTATAGATTCTGGCTTACTTTTTAAACTTTTTCTTTCAAAATGTACTACATCACCACAACCCTAATGTCCATGTATAATATGAACGTTGTAGCCTTACCCGTTTGGTCAAAATTGGCCCAAATGGCACGAAAATTTCGCACAAAAAATCGAAAAAAATCGTAAAAGTACGATATTCATGAGAAATATTTCTTCGATTGTACCCAAAAACGTGGCAAGTCTAAGTTCAGAGATTTCGAAGGTCCTGTCAAATTTTCATCAAGATCGCATATGCCGTTTGCCCGGTAGAGAGCGAAAAAACAGACAAAAATACAAACAAACAAACAAACAAACAAAAAAAAAACACCCGAGCTAAATTTTTTTGGGGGTCAGTGAAATTGAAGTCTTCGCTTCGCTCATCCAACTAGAGTTTCACTGATCCCTTTGCGTTTTAAACATGCCTATACTTTCTCCCTTGGCATGTGATCATATGCCTTTTCCAAATCCAGGAAAACCATATACATACTCTTACCCTTTTCCCACTTCTTTTCCATTCTTTGCCGCAGAGAAAATATTAGGTCGATTGTGGACCTTCCCCTTGTGAATCCAAACTCTTCTTCCCTAAGCTCTGGTTCTACTATTTGCCGGACTCTCCCTTCTATTACCCTCTCATATATTTTTGCTCCTTGACTTTGTAAAGTGATTCCTGTATAGTTATTGCATTCTTTCCGATCCCCCTATTTGAATATGGGCAGTATTACTCCTCTTAACCAATTATTTGGATCCCAAGCCGCTTTCACAACCCTGTACATCCAGTTTTACATCCAGCCAGTCCAGGTCCGCCTGACTTAATCATTTCAACAGAAAACTCGTCAGGTCCTGGGGCCTTTCCCTTTTTAATTCCTTGTATTGCTGTGACTGTGAGTACTTCCTCCTTCGTCACAGTGCCATCCTCCCATTCATTGGTTATTTCACTGTTCTCTTCCACTTCATAAGTTAACTTGTTGCTCTCGTCTTGTATACCTTTCTGATGTGTAACATTCAGGATGTTCTGAAAGTACGACTTCCACATGCACTTTATTATCTCTGGATCATTGGTAACTCCATCCTCGTATTTCACGAATCTCTGCTTTTCCTTGTCCTTGCGCTTCTCCTTCATCATGCCATATATCATTTTCTTATTACCATCAAAGTCATCTTCCAGTTTATCCGCCAATTCCATCATTGTTCTGATTTTTTTTCTTTACTTTTTTCATCACATTACTTTTTTGCTCCTGTATTCCCCAATATTTTCTTCTGTCCTATTTAATTCTTTTGCTTTCCTTGCCGCTTGTTTTCTCCTCACTGCCATTTTCACTTCTTTACTCCACCATGGTGTCTCCTTCTTTTCCTCTTGCCACTTTGTGTTCCACATACCTCTTCAGCGTTGTGTAGTACATGGTCTCTCAAACATTTCCATTCATCTTCTATGTCCAACATCCCACCCTCCTTTGGCATCACCTGGTTTAGCATCTCTTCATATTTTTTTCTCTTGCAATTTTCACATTTTTATCTTTCTAAGTGTCTCTTTTAGATGTTTTTGATTGCCATTTGTCCCGGGCGGCGCCTCCTTTACAAATGCAGCCAACAGCCTGTGATCGCTTTCTAGTGAACACTTGAACGTCTCTAATCTCCCTGTTCCCCTTACTGCATGTTATTATGTAATCTATTGCCGTCTCCGACTTCCCTTCCCATCCCAACTATATCTTGTGATTTTTTTTTATTTTTTCTTTTCGTAAAGAGTGTTGCAAATGGTCAATCGGAGTCTGTTACACATATCTAGCAGGTTAGTCCCATCAGCATCTCTTACCCCATACCCATGGGCTCCTATTACCTCTTCATATCCATGCCTGTCAATTCCCACTTTTGCATTAAAGTCTCCCTCTCCCATGAGCATCAGGTAACCATTTCTAATGTTCTCTATGGTACTCTCCACCAAAGCAAGAAAGTCATCCTTTTCTTGCCTTGGCCTCCCAGCCTGCGGTGCATACCCCTGTATTAATGTCCATCTTTTCATTTCCATCTGTATTAATCTGTCACACATGTTCACAATATCAATTACTTCCTTTTTAGGGCGCGACTCTAGGGAGCGGCCTTATATAGGTTTGCCAAAGTTGTGCGTACATTTGAAGCGCGCCAAGACCTATGCATTTATTTGAGGTAGAAGATATTAACCAATGTCAACGAAACTTTACAATCATGATTCCAAAAGAACACTGCATCACTCCTTAAAATTTCATACTGTTTTGAGGGGCGTAAGTGTTCCTAAATGCAAGTTTAGTCAGCCGTAAAATGTTGTCATTTTACACATTGCGATAGTTTTTCATCAAAAGTCCGTTATCAATTTTGCGTTATCACAACGAAACTCAAATACGCATCGCCTCGATAGTTTGGTAATAGAATACTACCAAATAAATTTTCCTGGCGGTATTAGTTGCGAATTCACGTTTTACAGAAAATATTCAGATTACGAAATCAAAATATTTGTGTATATACATTTTGCCAAACTTTACGATGATATTGCCAAATTATTCCAAAATGCAGGGTGAATGCAATTAATCATGTCCAAACAGTTGTGTATAGTGCCAAAAAACAGTTAGTTTAATTCAATAGTTCATCAAGGGTGTCCAATCAAATAATGTTTTGGAGCACGTTTTTATCTTGTAGAGATTTTTTTATTTTTTTTATATAGAGAAGATTGAAACATACGTAAACGTCCTTTTGCATGGTGGTTTTTACTATTGTAAAGTATTAGTATGTAATTTTGCAATGAAATCGGATTATAAGAAAGGACAAAATGTTGATTAAGATAATCGTAAATGTATCATAATCTGTTCGCCCCAATAGTTAATAAGTCATTGTTTGCTAGCAATTTTGCGTTAGCACAATGTTACTTATAAACATTTCTACCTTCATCCTTTGACTATAAATTGGCATTACACTAATTCACCTGATGTTTGTATTTGGGATAATACGAATTTTAATAAAATATTTGGAGCGTGATTTTTGTGGTGTGGGTGGCGTGTGTGGCGATTCCATCGTATATCGGTTATCGTGATTACGCAAGGCAAGCTGGCTGGGCCTCAAGTGCTGGGTGCTAAGTGAGTTATGGCCATCTGTTCAGTGTCGCCCTCGCAGCAGTGGTAGGTTCCGGGGAAGGGACGTGAATCAAGTTATGGCCTCAAGAGGTTGACCACGTTAAATATAACTAAATAAAGATCAACACCTTTGATTTATGTATTGATGTTTATTCATGTACGAGATTAAAATATTCACCTAAAATATACAAACATACGTGATTTGTAAAATATATTTCGACGTTAGAAGACGCTGTGAGTCGGCTTCGTGCCATAGATTTGACCGTATGGCAGTGATTACCTTCATGGTATGTTACCAATTTTGCGTGATCACAATGTTACTTACAAAAATTCATGCCTTGATTATTTGATTAAAAAATGGCATTAAACTAATCACCGAATTTTATTCTTCATGTAACTCATTATTTATATTCTTCATTTCATCATCTAATTATTAATCTAATCAATGGTATTGAGACATTTAAATGTTTTGAACAGATCATGGATTGGCCGCATGGTCTAGCAGTGGAAGTTTGTTTACTTTTTGTTTCCTGAGTGGCTACTCCACATGTCTGGCGTTCGAGGGGTTGTCTTGAGTAAACATTCTGATACGACTTTTTATTTGGGTGCTCCCTGTGTAACTACATGTGCAAAAATAATATAGCCAGGGATCTTGACCTAATATTTCTCAGTGATAATTACTAACTTATTTAAACATTCGACAACCATCCGCTAGCGTCTTACGCAACATACCATGTGCGGTAACTCCCCAGCCTCTATGTAAACAGCCAAATGACGGAGATTATTTATGTCGCCTCGCGACACATTAGTGAGCTCGGTTCTTTACAAAATTCCTTACACAACACTAACAGTGAGTTCCCTGCCTTTTATCACGGCAACAGTGACGCAACGCAAAAGAGCCTCCTGGGGACCTGGAGGTTGCGAGTTCGATATACGGGTTACCGGCCACAAGTTTATGAAGAAATATAATTTGGAGTCGGTTTCATATAGTGATTGCAAGGCTGCGGGCTCCTTTCAGTTTGAAGTATAATTCGCCGGTGGTTTCGCCGGTAGTGCGTTGTGCGAGGTTCACCATTGGAATTGAATAAATGATTAGCTATAGGCCCTAAATTTAATATAAAGTTGAGATTTGGCAAAATTTTGAAGGCACATTTATTATTTTACTGTTTCGTGACTAATAGAAACCCATGGGGCAAACCGAAGACAAGTAATTTTCACTAGAGATGAACTGGTTTAAAAATGATCTCAAAACGTTTTCAAAACTGGATTTAGTTGTTAGGCCTACTTTTAAATGGGTGGCAGTGTTACAGTGGGTGTATACATGACGGTTTTGAAAACAGTTTTGAAGTCAAACCCGCGAATAATGTTTTTTGACTTGAACCGATTCAAACCTAGTTTCGAAGCGTATACATAATGTTTTCAAAACTCAAAGCGTTTTTTAAATAGATTTTAAAACCGAATGTATATAAGATGTATGTATCTTTCTCAAAGTTACAGGGGAGATTTACTAAAAATTACGTTTTATAACTTCTACTCACATAATATTAAGCCTGGTGATCTAGCAGTCACAATACAAATTAGCAATTTTTGTTGTTGCTTTCATTGTCTTATAAGAGTATAAAAATCAATTATTTTCACCAGTCATTTTTTCATTAGTACCGAATACACATGTTTACAACATGTTTAATGTCGGTATAAGTTCTAAGTTCATTATGAAAGTGTGCTCCAAGTTCTTTGTATGAGCTCTGGTAGCGGATTCTCGCAACGCTCTAAGGAGTATACTTGCTGACGGCGGAGTGTTTACCCCATAAGAATATCCTACGCTCGCACCGTTCACCACCAGAAAGAAAGCTAAAACTTATAATTTATTTTTGAAGCACTTGCTAGATGTGGCCTTTTCAACACGTTTCTAAATAATAAGGACAATACGAATAATCACGCGATAACCAGAGACGTGTTATGCATCAACAATCCATATTGCTTCTAAGAGACTACGCCTGCAGAGACACTCGAGTTAGTTCTACCGTTATTTTGTATGTGATAACTTTTATTTGTTTTTCAATATTTTGATTTTCTCAAAGTTTTTTTATCGTACTGAAAAGTTAATGTTTATTGTCGGTTGAAGTTCCAAGTACATTATAATATGTATGCCTTTGTAATTGATCGCGCCCTACAGTAAACGGCAGGAGGCCATTTACAGAGAAAAATCTTAACCCAATGATGTATTAATCGTGTTATGAAATAAATTCACATTATGTTTTTTGGGAAATCGTATCACCTCGCATCATATTTTTGTTTTCATAAAGTGTTCCTGACAATTAAAGTTCTTATATTTTACCGCACTGATATTTTGAGGGGGTACAGTGTTTTCTTTAATTCTTATTTTGTTCAAATTCATTTGAGAAAAATTAAGTTTAATTACTCCGCTTTCTTTGGATTAGTAAGTATTTTATACCAGATACGAACATGCGGCGGAAAGTACCGGCGCGGGAAGGCACTGCAAGAGGTCGCGCCAGCGACCTCTTGTTTGTTCTTTCATTTACTATGAAGCCTACTTCATTTCTCCCTTCACACCCTCCTGACCACCACACTTTATATCCATCCCTCAAGTCCTTTGATCCTTCTCCCTTCCATTTTGTCTCACTAATCTCATAACACATCTATTCTTCGAGATTTCATCATATCGATTATTTCTTCAATTTTGCCATTTAATGTCATGATGTTTAATGTAGCAAACACCCTCTCCCCTTCCCTCTGATGCTTCCTGTTCAGTCGGTTGTCTACATCCGTTGGATGCCGTCTTTCTTCTCCGTTCTTCTTTTCTGTCACTTTTTCCTTGCCCACACACATCTTGTCTGAAAAACCCGGCGTTCCATCTTTTCTTTACGACTATCTTTAATGGTGACGTCCTGGTTAACTATAGGCTTACCATGACTCATCTTGTTATAGCCTACATAGATCTCCTTATGTCCAAGCCTTGCACTACCTGCCCTGTTCTTTTGGCACACTATGCCCTTCGCATTTATAAATATTATATAATAATAAAATATAATAATGTAATAAATATATTTATTAATTATATAATAAATTAATTAATTTATCAATATCCATATTATTATCTAACTATGATTATGAAATAAATATATTTTCAAAAATAACATACCGTAAAAGATAAAATAAATTTATTGAGACATTTCCATGTGGAAATATCAAAATTAACAGACGCCATTCAAAATAAAAAGCTTGGTCGATGGATTTGGATTGGATATGTTTTGGTTAGTCAGTAACGACAACCAAGTTAAAAATTCATCGACCAAGCTTTTAATTTTGAATGGCGTCTGTTAATTTTGATATTTCCACATGTAAATGTTTCAATAAATGTATTTAATGTTTTATGTTATTTTTGTTAATATATTTATTTCATAATTATAGTTAGATAATAATATGGATATTGATATATTATTAATTTATTATATAATTAATAAATATATTTATTATTTTAAACAAAATAATGGACTTGGCCACACTTCTAGATCTCACCACTTTAAGCAGTTGAGCCACTTGTATCTTTCTCGTTTTCGGCTTGGCCACTTTTTTTGCAAGTTTTTGCATTTTTGTATGGTTATTATTTACAAAAAAAAAAATTAATTTTGTTTTTCTTAAACTCGCACAGTGAGTGACAAGGCGCAACATTACTGACCTGGGTATGTCGTGCTGGGGTACACCCCTGATTGCAGCATAACACACAAGGTGTTCCCTCACTGTGATGTTCTTCCACTGGGCGTCGTGTTGCGGACAATAGCCCATCAGCTGGAACGCCTCGGCTATGTTGGACGTGACGTTGTGCCCTCCGATCTGCACCTAGAACCGCAAGCAAGCTCGGTCAATAACAGTGTTGCGGACAATAGCCCATCGCTGGAACGCCTCGGCTATGTGGACGGTTTGCCTCCCGATCTGCACTAGAACCGAGCACCCGTCATAACTGTGCGGACAATAGCCCTCCTGGAACGCCTCGGCTATTGACATGAGTTGGCACCTCCGATCTGCACGTAGACGCAAGCAGCTCGTTCACTACGTGTTGCGGAAATGCCGCAACAGCTGAACCCGTAGTTGGACGTGACGTTGATGCCCTCGATGCACCTAGAACGAAGGAGCTCGTTCATAACAGTGTTGCGGACCATACCAATCGCTGAAACTCGCTCGTGATGGGCTGGGTGGCCCGCTCGCCCTAAACGCAAGACGGTCATCATTGATAGCGCATAGCCCATCGTCTGAACGTGGCTGGTAGGGCGTTGTCCCTCCGATCTGCACCTAGAACCGCAAGCAAGCTCGGTCAATAACATTGTTGCGGACAATAGCCACAGCTGAACGCCTCGCATGTTGGCGTACGTTGTGCCCTCCATCAGCTAGAACCAAGCAGCCGTTCAATAACAGTGTTGGGACGATCCATCAGCTGGAACTCCTCGGCCTATTTGGGCGCAACGTTGTGCCTCCGATTGCACGTAGAACCGAAGCAACCTTAACCAGTGTTGGGACAAACGCACGTTGGCCTCGCTGCCTTTCGCGACGTGTCCCTCCGATCTGCACTAGAACCGCAAGCAGCTCGTAATAACGTGTTGGACGTACTGCCTCGACTGACCTGGCGCAAGTTGAGTGACTTGTCCCTCCGATCTGACAAACCCACAAGCTCGGTCCTGCAGTGTTGCGGACAATAGCCCTCAGCTGGACGCCCGGCGTTGGACAGCTTGGCCCAAATTTGCCAAACCGCCATCAGCGGCAGCAATAACGTGTTGCGGACAGCCCATCAGCTGGAACGCCTCCTTTTGGACTGACGTTGCCCTCCTCTACCTAGAAGCAAGCAATCGCAAACAGTTGCGCATAGGCCATGCGCTGGAACGCCTCGGCTATGTGGACTGACGTTGTCCCCCGATCGCCTATAACCGGAGCAGCCTATAACAGTGTTGACGGACAAAGCCATCAGCTGGAAGCCTCGCTATGCGTGCACTACGTTGTGCCCTCCACTGCCATAGAACCGCAGCAGCGGTCATAACAGTGTTGCGGACAATAGCCCTCAGCTGGACCCTCGGCTATTTGGCGTGACGTTGTGCCCTCCGATCTGCACCTAGAACCGAAAAGGAAACCCTTCGGTAAATAACAGTGTTGCGGACAAAAAGCCCATCACGGGAAAAACCCCTCGGCTATGTTGGACGTGACGTTTGCCCTCCGTTTCTGCCCCTTTTAAAAACCGCAAGAAAGCTCGGTCAAAAAACAGTGTTGCGGAAAATAGCCCTTTAGCTGGAACCCCGCCTGGGGCTTTTTGGGGAACTTTGACTTTGTGCCCTTTCCCGATCTCCCCAACCTAGAACCGGGGCAAGCTCGGCCCAATAAAGGGGTTTGCGGAAAATAGCCCATCAGCGGGAAAAGCCTCGGCTATTTTTGGGACGTGACTTTGTGCCCTCCGATCTGAAAACCTAAAACCCGAAGCGGGGTTTGGGTTTTCCAAAAAAAACAGGGGTTGCGGACAATTACCCCATCAGCTGGAAAGCCTGGGCTATTTTGGGACGGGGGGGACTTTTGGTGCCCCCCCGATCTCCCCACCTAGAACCGCAAGAAAAGCTCGGCCCAATAAACGGGTTGCGGACAATACCCCCAAAACGGGAACCCCTCGGCTATGGGGGGGAAAGTGACGTTTTTCCCCTCCGACCCTGCCCCCCTAGAACCGAAGAAGCTGGGTCAAAAAAACAGGGGTTGGGGAAAATACCCCCATCACCCCTTTGGAAAACGCCTGGGTATTTTGGGGGGACGGGGGACGTTGTGGCCCCCCGATCTGCAGGGAGAACCGAAAAGCAAGCTCTTTTTCAAAAAAAACATGTGGGGCCCAATACCCCCCACCCAGCTAAAAACCCCCTCGGCTAATGTTGGATTTTTGGGACGTTGGGCCCTCCGATCTCCCACCTAGAACCCCAAGAAAAGCTGGGCCCAATAACAGTGTTGCGGCCCAAATACCCCCACCCGGGCGGGAAAACGCCTCGGCTATTTTTGGACGGGGACTTGTGCCCTCCGACCCCGGGGGCCACCTAGAACCCGCAAGCAAGCTCGTTCAATAACAGTGTTGCGGACAATAGCCCACGCTGGAACCCTTTCGGCTATGTTGGACGTGACGTTGTTCCCCTCCGATCTGCACCTAGAACGCAAGAAAGCTCTTCAATAACAGTTTTGGGGGAAAAATAGCCCATCAGCGGGAAAACCCCTGGGGCTATTTTGGAAACGGACTTTTGTGCCCCCCCGATCTGAACCTAAAAACCGCAAGCAAGCTCGGAAATTTAAAAGTTTTGCGGACAAAAAAGGCCCATCAGTTTGGAACGCCCCCGGTTTTATTGGGAGTGACTTTTGGCCCCCCGATCTGCACCTAGAACCGCAAGCAAGCCCCTTTTCAAAAAACCGTGTTGCGGACAATAGCCCATCAGCTGGAAGCCTCGGCTATGTTGGACGTGACTTTTGTGCCCTCCGATCTCCCCCTAAAAACCGCAAAAAAGCTCGGTCAATAAACGGGGTTGGGGGCCCAAAAACCCCCCATCAGCTGGAACCCCCTCGGCTATTTTTGGCCGTGACGTGTCCCCCTCCGATCTGCACCTAAAAAACCGCAAGCAAGGGCTGGGTCAATAACAGTGTTGGGGAAATAGCCCACCCAGCGGGAAAACGCCTGGGCTATTTTGGGACGTGACGTTGTCCCCTCCGACCCTGCCCCTAGAACCGCAAGCAACTCGTAAATAAAAAGTTTTTGCGGACAATCCCCCCCATCAGCTGGAACGCCTCGGCATGTTGGACGTAAACGTTGTGCCCTCCGATCTGCCCCTTTAAAAGGGCAAGAAAAGCTCGGTCAAAAAACAGTGTTGCGGAAAAAAAGCCCATCACGGAACCCCTGGGCTATGTTGGCTACGTTGTGCCCTCCGATCTGCACCTAAAACCCGAAAGCAAGCTGTTCAAAAAACATAGGCCCAAATATCATGTGAAAACAACCCAGTGAACAAAATAGTTATATTTCGCCCATTTTCGCTATAGCGTTTTGGGAAGGGGCACGGTTTGGCAAAGGAAAACCGGGGGAAAAAATGGGCTTAATCCCTTAACCCCTTTGATGCTGAAAGGAAACAGGGGGGAATCCGGGGAAGGTCGATTTTGCCCTTTAAAAGGGGTTTTAAAAGGGGCCTTTAAAGTGATTTTGAATTTTGGGATTTTATACCTGTTTTTGGGAACCCTTTTCCCAAAAAAAAAATTTTTTTTTTGTGTCAAAATTTAAATTTATTCATCGCCCATTTTTTTATACTAAAATTTGGTTTAATAACATTGTTAAAATGATGTAGCTCAAATTTAAAAAGGGTTTTTTGGGCTGAGTGTCACGATAAAAACAAAGGGAGATACGGATCATTGTTTTATTAATGTAGATATTTGATATAGCTTCAATAACAACAAATGTCTATAAATCGGTCCGTTTTGAAACGTAGGGCAATCGGCCCAAAAAAAAGCATTTCTTAAATCAGGGGTACATATTTGAAACCCCGTTATTAATAATTGAAATTCTACAAAAAAAAGTCCGATGAAAAAATTATTTTAAACACAATAATGGAAAAAGGGGTTTTATGGGCAGGTTTTCAAAAACCCTCAAACCTGCTGGGGCAGCGCTACCATAAAAACTAGTTGACATCTTTTTCAAGTGTAAACACTTTTTTAGGCGGTGTTATAAAAAAATACGTCAATTTGGGAGTCAAAAAACCCTTCCAAATGGGGGGATAGCGAAAAATAGAAAGAACTACATAGATTAGTTTATTGGGCAAAGGGCCAAAGCATTTTTCCCTAACAAAATTTTACTATTATTTCAAAAACTCTTAAATTAAAAGGGGCCCGTTCACCTCTTTAAAAAATTTTTTTTAAAAACAAGTCCCAAAAAAAAAAATTGTTCATTGTGTATATTTCCAGACCTTTCGTCAATAGGGGTCTTTAAATTTCATCGGCGCGCCCTTTGGGTCAGGGACGCACTGACCCCAAGCTGGTGAGGGTTGCAAAACCCGCCAAAGCACTAGCGGCGAGTAAGCGTTTAGGCAGGTTCCCCGTCCCATCTATCGGGGGATTTGTCTGTTTTTACGAAAAACCCCAAAACGGACGGCCTGCGTCATCTGATTAAAAAAATACGTCAGTTAAAACCCCAAACCCTGATTTTTTTAAAAAGATACGTTTTTGTCGTCAAATTTATGAAATAAATTCTTAATTGGCACGTTCTTATAAAGTTATATGTTCCCAAATCATGACAGGTAGGGGCCTAATTAGTGGGGGTTGAATAAGTATTCCTATACAACACATAATACATGCGTAGCGATTTTTACACACACAAAAACACACACACAAACACACACACACCCGGTTTTTAGTATCTTTGACGGAAAGAAGAAGCCCATCAGGTTCTTCCTCTTTCATTCTTATTTTTTTGTTTTCATTATATCTTCAGTCATTTGATGTTCCGTCACCTTTAGTTCTTTGGGTTTTATGTTATTGAGAATCTTATCCTTTTGGAAATACGTTATCTCTCCCCTATCGGCCCTTTATTAAATAAATAAATAATAAATAAAAACACACACACCCAACACACACATGTTTACAAAAATTACTTGCACTTTAAAAAAATAAAAGCAAATTTTGGTTATAGCATTTAAAAAATTAAATTATTCTTCCACAATAAGTGAAATTACATGATTAAAATAATTCCAAACGCTAGGGGCAAACAGCATTTCCGTAACGTAAATGACGGGATTGCCAGGGGTGAAGGATCGACCGCGGACCTCCCGAAATAACTCTCGCGAGTTATGCATGTACTACATCTATCCGAAAACCGATTTAACAAGTATCATTATCCCAAGTGGCATTTTATTTTAGTTTCTCATGGAATACTCCGTAAATTTATTATTTAAAACCCCCTTTTGACCACACTTGTGTATACAGAATGAAAAACCCAAATCTATGTTGCCTGTTAGATCAGTTCTATTCGTAAATTTTAACATAAAAAATGGAGGAGGTAAAGCTTACTTTATTACGCCAGACATCATGTTTTTCTATTGTACTACTGATGGGTGTTTTTTTCCAAAAGCTTTTCGTGGCGTAAAATATTGAGAACATCTTTGAAAACTATCATCTGCCCCAAAACTACTATATGCTTAGTTATTATACACTGCGCGACTCACGTTCAAGCAATTCACTAATAAAGTCACTCTCGTCGCAACAATTGGGCTCTTTGTCGGTTGACATTTTGACACTTTTTTGTACAAAAATCTACACACGAACACTACTGAATAGAATTCGCTTGCCCTGTAACGTATAAAAACATTCTTATTTGTTTGCACCTTAATTCACTACTCCTCAATGTCATCATGATCGATTGATCGAAACGAGTGCACGTGTCCAACTGATGTGAAGAGGTCTGCGTAAGGTTTCTGGGCAGTGTTTAAGTTTATTCCCTTAGTCCCATTAGGTTATCGCTTTTTGTTTATATCGTTCGAGTATGCAGGCACACCCCACTCATCATATATCTTATGGTATATAGATTAAAAGAACCATTCCAAACACAAACAAAGATTAAAAAAATCAACATCAACAGCATATTCGACAAAAGGATGAACAAATAACGTACTGGGCATCAGCAGAAAAAAAAATATTTCTGCTAGGTGTACGGTGTTTTGAATGTGTAACAGCAAGTGCGCTGTGCGCTTATCAAGTCGATTGTCAAAAAGACATAACTTCGTAAACACCTCTACACTTGACACTTGAGCCGAATAACACATGGCATGCGTTTTTATTTCAACCTAAATTTGAAGCGAGTATGCCATACTTGATACATGTCATATCTCCCCTCGCCAACATCTTTAAATGTCCAATACGATAACTCAGTTCGCCGCGACACCCGGCTACTCGACTCCGAAACCAAGGCCGTGTCGTGCGTTGTTGCCAGTACATCGAAGTGGTCAAATTTCATTACATATTTAACAATTAATATATGGTGATTGATTATGATTATTTTCGAGAAAGAATTTGTTGTTAATGGAGTGTACTTAGGTAAATAGACGTCTGGGTACACCTTTACATAAGAGGTGAACGATCCCTTTAACATAGCCCTACCCTATAATATATTCGGGGCCTATGGTTACTACTAGGGAAACGCCAAAGTCGTTGTTAGACGAGTGAGTGAGTCATGTGTTGAGTACCCGGTAACATTCCTTTTCTTCCCCCTACTTTAGGCCTCCGTAGCCTATCATAGGCTACAGTGGAGCATTGCCTAAACTATGGTCTAAACTTAAATACCCTATTATTTATACGAATATAATTATCAAACTTAAATGCAAATGTTCCCGGATACTCAACACATGACTCGCTCACTCGTCTAACAACGACTTTGGCGTTTCCCTAGTCTAGTTGGCTAAAGCGCCCTTATAGCCGAAATGTGGGAGACGTGGTTCAATCCCCTGGTCGGGAAAGATTTTGTGATTTCTGGATTGTATTTTTAAATTATTAAACAGGTTTTGAAATGCATATAACGCAGTGTACTGCATCATATTTGAAAATACTATGGAAAACATAGCCAGTGCAAAATGCTCAAACTGGGCTTTGATACCTTGGGATTGATTCTTTAATATAACTTATGCCCCCCTCCTCCCTTCTTATAAAAATTCATGAAAGAAAGATTGAAGAAGGGTAGCCAACGAGACCAAAACAGGAGACCTACAGACAAGAGGAGAGAGCTGGGAGAATGTGGAGTGGTATGATAGGCCTATAAAGAAGTGGACGCATTTCGTAGCAAACCCGAGCTGACCCTTAGAAGTGGGAAATGGCAATGGATGACAATTTATAATTTATACTATGCATGTGATTCCCAAATTCAAATTCCAAATGATGAATGTCCTTACCCTGCCCCTGGTGGAGGACTGCTCGGCTATCATGATCTTCATGGTGGACGTCTTGCCTGCCCCGTTGTGACCGAGAAGACCGAACACTTCGCCGGCGTCCACGGCAAAGGAAAGATTCCGGACGGCGACCTTGCCATGCGCTTCACTCTCGTCCTTCTTCACACAACAGCCGCAAACCTTGAGCAGCGTGCTCTTGTACTCCTTGCGCAGGTTCTGACGACAAGGACGGACGTAGAAGTTACAACGGTCAATCCAGGGTAAGAAATTACATCAACATGCTTGATAACTTTATTAAGATTTACAGTAGTACATGCTTGGGGTACGATATTTTAATTTGGTATGAAAATATTTATTAAGTTATTTAAAAAAAATAACTGTTGACTGATGGTTCATCTAAAATTATTGTATTCCTGTAAATATATATTAAAAAAATATTTTCAATGATACATGCCGGAAAAGATGAAATGTAAGACGAAGAAATTGAAGGAGAAGAAGACATGACAGGCCCGGCAAGCCGGTGTTAATAAACTCTGTGTGCCCTAGAAAATCTGGTGGTTAGCCACCCCCTGACCAGACTTATGTTGGTGGTGTAAGAAATGTATATACACATAATTATTCTTTCTCATCGAAGCATCCTTGCAGAGCGTGGAATTTTTTTATTTGCAACTATTGATTTTTGTAAAAGTTCGTGCAAATTTCTTTTGCCAATTTTTGCAATAATGCAATTACGGGGCAAAGTGAATTTTTTTATTAAGACTGCAAAAATTCAGAATGGCACATATAATCCAGTCCCTGGCCATAAGACCCGTAGGAATTTCGACCTCGATGGAATTTTTCTTCTGATCCTATTAGGGTATACCTTAGGGATAAAAAAAATCTTGGGTAGACATCTGGCATTACGGGCCTAAGTTTTTTACGACGCCATCTTGTTTTGGGCATATACATATAGTAAAACGCTCTAGGTTTCATAAATTTTTTATACTTGGGATTATAGATGTAATAAATCTAACGTTATATTTGGATTCTTCATAAAATTTCAAATAAAATAAAACTAATTTGGTCTTCCTGGGTACATTGTGGGATTATTTTTGGGAATAACATATTATTAGTTCTGCATATAGGTGCACTAATACACACATACAATCCCTGACCATAAGACCCGTAGGAATTTCGACCTCGATGGAATTTTTCTTCTGATCCTGTTAGGGTATACCTTAGTGATAAAAAAAAAACTTGGGTAGACATCTGGCATTCCGGAACAAAGTTTTTTACGACGCCATCTTGTTTTGGACTTATGTATAAAGTGCACGCTCTAGGTTTTCATACATTTTCTATACTTTTGAATACAGCTATAATAAATCTGACATGTGATTTGGATTCTCCGTTACATTTCCAATTAAATAATACTAATTTGGTCTTCCTGGGTACATTTTGCGGCTATTTATTGGAAAATAAAAAATAAAATTCATCACAAAAATTGTATATTATTTTTTATTTATTTTTTTACTCGTCATGGAATGCAAGTGGAATGAATAGACTGCAACTAATTTTACAATTAATAATACACAAATATAAAAAAAAACTTGGGTAGACATCTGGCATTCCGGAACAAAGCTTTTTACGACGCCATCTTGTTTTGGGCTTATGTATATAGTGCACGCTCTAGGTTTTCATACATTTTCTATACTTTTGAATACAGCTATAATAAATCTGACATGTGATTTGGATTCTCCGTGACATTTCCAATTAAATAATACTAATTTGGTCTTCCTGGGTACATTTTGCGGCTATTTATTGGAAAATAAAAAATAAAATTCATCACAAAAATTATTATTTTTTATTTAATTTTTTTACTCGTCATGGAATGCAAGTGGAAATAATGGCGTTTTCCATTGGCATGCACTCGGCGAGTGCAGAGATGTCAGTGTTGTCGACTTCCACTTGAATAACATTGCTAAACTGAACAAATGTAGAGACAAGTGACGATTCTGTGCAGACTAGGGCGCACTAGTGCGACCTTAAGAGGGATTAAGAGGGTGGATTTGGGTTGATTCTATTGTTGTAACAAAAGAAGAATCGTTGCATGTCCAAAATATAGTATCCTAGCAGCAAACAGCATTGTATTTGTTAAAGAAACAACAAAGTGTAATTAATAATAATTGAATTATATTGTTGAAGATGAAAGTGATAGAAGTAAATGTGATATTATATAATGTGGTAAGTTTTTTAAGTTTTTTTTTTACTCTTTTGAGGGCGAATGATTCGGACAATGACAGATAAAAAGGTAATTGTGGGGGGGGGGGGGCTGAAATTATGTCGAGGTGTAGCACTAAAGGCAGTGACTGTAGATATATCTAAATGCATCATATGCCAAATATATCAACCAGGACAGAATTTAACTACTTCCTTGGAAGGAAGACACAACATTTTATCAGCCGCAGAAATAAGAAAAGACAATATTTTAAAATGTTGCGTCTTTCTTCCAGGGTAGAAGTTATAGGGGTATTTAACCGCTAAACTCAAAAAATATATTTCATTCGGGCTAACTACTAATGAATTTAGCAATTAACAGAAAAATTATTTAAATATTGGCCATTATTGACGTACTCTACAGCCTTTTCTGTAAATTCTCTATATTTTGTTTTGTAATTTGGGCAAGTAGTTCGGTCAAAATATGCTGATTACCAAAGTGGGGTGTGATTTTGGAATGCATATTTTTGCGTGTTTGAGGGTATATTTGGGCACAGTTTCAAGACACGATGTTATAAGGGACATTATAGATTGGTACTACGCTCTACTATCTATGTGGAGCGAAAAAGAAGCCGGTTAAAGCCGATTTAAGAAATTTCCCAAAACACCAATTTTCGCCAATTTCTGGATCAAAAAAATTAAAAAATTCGTGTTAAATCACAGTTACAAGATATCTTTTTTTAAACGGTGATTTAAGTGTAGTATTGTGCTATAGATCACGTGGTAAATTTTTTTTTTTTGGGGTTTTTAGCCCCTTTAAATTCTGTCCTGTTTGATATATTAGGCATATGATGCATTTAGATATATCTACAGTCACTGCCTTTAGTGCTACACCTCGACATAATTTCAGCCCCCCCCCCCCCCCCCCCACAATTACCTTTTTATCTGTCATTGTCCGAATCATTCGCCCTCAAAAGAGTAAAAAAAAAAACTTAAAAAACTTACCACATTATATAATATCACATTTACTTCTATCACTTTCATCTTCACAATACAACAATATAATTCAATTATTATTAATTACACTTTGTTGTTTCTTTAACAAATACAATGCTGTTTGCTGCTAGGATACTATATTTTGGACATGCAACGATTCTTCTTTTGTTACAACAATAGAATCAACCCAAATCCACCCTCTTAATCCCTCTTAAGGTCGCACTAGTGCGCCCTAGTCTGCACAGAATCGTCACTTGTCTCTACATTTGTTCAGTTTAGCAATGTTATTCAAGTGGAAGTCGACAACACTGACATCTCTGCACTCGCCGAGTGCATGCCAATGGAAAACGCCATTATTTCCACTTGCATTCCATGACGAGTAAAAAAATTAAATAAAAAATAATAATTTTTGTGATGAATTTTATTTTTTATTTTCCAATAAATAGCCGCAAAATGTACCCAGGAAGACCAAATTAGTATTATTTAATTGGAAATGTCACGGAGAATCCAAATCACATGTCAGATTTATTATAGCTGTATTCAAAAGTATAGAAAATGTATGAAAACCTAGAGCGTGACTATATACATAAGCCCAAAACAAGATGGCGTCGTAAAAAGCTTTGTTCCGGAATGCCAGATGTCTACCCAAGTTTTTTTTATATTTGCGTATTATTAATTGTAAAATTAGTTGCAGTCTATTCATTCCACTTGCATTCCATGACGAGTAAAAAAATAAATAAAAAAATAATTTCAATTTTTGTGATGAATTTTATTTTTTATTTTCCAATAAATAGCCGCAAAATGTACCCAGGAAGACCAAATTAGTATTATTTAATTGGAAATGTAACGGAGAATCCAAATCACATGTCAGATTTATTATAGCTGTATTCAAAAGTATAGAAAATGTATGAAAACCTAGAGCGTGCACTTTATACATAAGTCCAAAACAAGATGGCGTCGTAAAAAACTTTGTTCCGGAATGCCAGATGTCTACCCAAGTTTTTTTTTATCACTAAGGTATACCCTAACAGGATCAGAAGAAAAATTCCATCGAGGTCGAAATTCCTACGGGTCTTATGGTCAGGGATTGTATGTGTGTATTAGTGCACCTATATGCAGAACTAATAATATGTTATTCCTAAAAATAATCCCACAATGTACCCAGGAAGACCAAATTAGTTTTATTTTATTTGAAATTTTATGAAGAATATAAATAAAACGTCAGATTTATAACATCTATAATCAAAAGTATAGAAAATGTATGAAAACCTAGAGCGTGTACTATATGTATATGCCCAAAACAAGATGGCGTCGTAAAAAACTTAGGCCCGTAATGCCAGATGTCTACCCAAGATTTTTTTTATCCCTAAGGTATACCCTAATAGGATCAGAAGAAAAATTCCATCGAGGTCGAAATTCCTACGGGTCTTATGGCCAGGGACTGGATTAATCTTGCACTTCTTTTTAGATCTCATTGCTTTTAAGTGAGTAATGTTTGGCTTTAATTTTACAAGAATTTTGTTATGTGTGGTATCTCATGAATTTTTTAATTTCCATCCAAAAATTATTTGTTACTAGGAAAACGCTTAAGTCCCGCCGCGTTGTTGGATGAGCGTAATTGGTGCATTGAGCTGCCATGTGTTATGCGAATTTTCTGTTGTTCTGTGGAAAAATCATTACTAAGTTGAAATTTTTTTAAAATTAAATTAAATCAAATAAAAAATTAACTTTAATTTTTTAATTTATTTTAATTAATCGTAGTTGTTAAAAAAAATCGTAAATTTGCGTAAATTTGCAGTTTGTCCATTTCAACGGCGAGCGCTCAGAATTCCGGGATGTACCCTCGGGCGTCATCCAGGGAAGTGTGCTTGGCCCCCTGCTATTTAACGTCTTCGTAGCCGACCTCCCTACCTCGGCAAGGATCCAAATGCTCCAGTACGCTGACGACGTCACACTGTACTGCATCGTGGTCACCCAAGAGGATGCAGACGCCCTTCAAGCAGACCTAGACGACATTCAGATTTGGTGCGACAACAATGGCATGTCACTCAACGCCCTCAAGTGCAAGATAATGGACATCACGCGCGCGCGCACCCCTCTCTACTTCCTGTACACCATGGATGGTGTCCCACTCAAATACGTCGACAAGCAGCGCCTCCTCGGCATTCACATCACAAGCGACCTCCGATGGAACGTTCACACCGATATCGTGCGGGCAAAGGCGGCGCAGGCGCTGGGTTTCGCGGCCCGCAACCTGCACGGGCGCACGCCGCGCGTCAAGAGGATGGTCTACCTGTCGCTAGTTAAACCCACCATGACTTTCGGCCTCCCCGCCTGGCACCCAACCACCATTGAGAACACTACCAAACTTGAGAGGGTGCAGAGAAGTCATTGCATTTCATACATGGCCGTAACCTCCCCCCACCCTGTGACCAGAAGCAGGTTATGCCAATGACCATGCACCTGCAATACACCGATCTGGTGTTTTTTAAAAGATGCCTCAGTGGCGCCATGATTTTTGACGTGTGCGCGCGCATCATCCAGGGCCGCGTGTTGAGAGGCGACGATAGAAGGCACCCCCGCCTCCAACCCCCTCCGGCCAAAGGAGTGCTCGGCCGACGTGCTTTTTCTTTCCGGGTTGTTAACCCATGGAACGACCTGCCGCCCGCCCTCAAAGACTGCCCAGTAAGTCATTTCCCTTCCATGTGTAAGGAGTACTTATGGGAGAACCAACTACAAGTGCCATGTTAATCTTTGGTTTCACGTGCTTAGGCTCTTCGCGGCACAAGATTTCTACAAAGATATCAAGTGTTTTAGTAAAATATTTTACGAGTGTCGACGCCTTTTCTTGTTGTAATAACAACAAGGATAAACAATAAAATAAATAAACAAATAATTTCTCGATTGCGCTCAAATTTAACAAGGTTCTGCGAAAAAAATCATTACAATCGGATAAAGCATGTAAGTGTTATAAGTCAAAGAATTGTTTAAAAAAAGAAAAAACCCGTAAAATTTCGATTTTTATGATAAATATTTTTTCAATTGCGCTCAAATTTCCCAAGAATATCTAAATTCATAAAATAAAGGTTCTTTGCAAAAATCATCGAAATCGGATAAAGTATGTAAGTGTTATCAGTCGAAGAAATGTTTTAAAAATAGAAAAAAATCGTAAAATTGCGATTTTCATGAGAAATAATTTTCCGATTGCGCTCAGAAACGTGGCAGTTCTAAGTTCAGAGATTTCGAAGGCCTCCATAAAATTTTATCGCAATCGGAGTATCGGTTTAGCCGGAATCGTGTGGACAAACAGACAAAAATACATAAAGAAAGAAAAAAAGAGAGAAAAAAAAACATTCAGGATTTTTTTCTCCAGTGTAGTAGAATGGAATCTTCGCTTCGCTAGCTACGCTCGCTATGCTCATCCAAAAATATAATAATTTTATCAAAGTCGATTTAATTGCTATAGAATTACCAATTACCAATAGAATGTGACACATCTCGTTGTCCAAAAACTTGCTTTTTGTAAACAATGTAGGTGATCATTGCGAAGTTTCTATAGTTACGTGTTGATTGAATACCTGTACAAGGCTTATATCAAAACCTTATTTCTATGCCTTCCAGCTAACTTTTTCATCCAAAGAAAGGCCAATTAAGACCATGTAAAATATGAACGTTGTAGCCCCACCCGTTTGATCAGAATCGCTGGTCAATTGGAACTAGCGAAGATGAAGTAGTGGTGGTAGTGGTGGTGGTGGTGGTGGTGGTGGAAGTGGTAGTGGTAGTAGTAGTGGTCGTGGTAGTGGTAGTGGTAGTGGTAGTGGTAGTGGTAGTGGTAGTGGTAGTGGTAGTGGTAGTGGTAGTGGTAGTGGTAGTGGTAGTGGTAGTGGTAGTGGTAGTAGCAAGCCAACATCCTTATAGTAATCTTGTGCGTGTTTCAACTCACTTTTTCACCCAGAAGGAATGCTCGTAACCCAACCAAATTTGGCATGTGTTGTCAGGTACATAAATCCCCTCGATGTTGATTGTTTTAAAGGGGCCATTACCACAAAAACATATTTTTTACCACATAATCTATAGCACTAGGAAAACGCTAAAGTCCCGCCGCGTTGTTGGATGAGCGTAATTGGTGCATTGAGCTGCCATGTGTTATGCGGATTTTCTGTTGTTCTGTGGAAAAATCATAACTTAGTTGAATTTTTTTAAATAAAAATTAAATTAAATAAAAAATTAACTTTAATTTTGTAATTTTTTAAAAATAAATTGTAATTGTTAAAAAGAGAAAAAAATCGTAAAATTGCGATTTTGTTAAGAAATAATTTCTCGATTGTGCTCAAATTTAACAATTATCTATTAATTCATAAAATAAGGGTTCTGTGAAAAAATCATTACAATAGGATAAAGCATGTAGGTGTAATAAGTCAAAAAATTGTTTAAAAAAAGAAAAAAAAACGTAAAATTTCGATTTTTATGATAAAAAAATTTTTAATTGCGCTCCAAATTTCACACGAATATCTTAATTCATAAAATAATGGTTCTGAGCAAAAATCATTAAAATCGGACAAAGCATGTAGGTGTTATAAGTCGAAAAATGTTTTAAAAATTTAAAAAAAATCGTAAAATTGC
Organism: Sweltsa coloradensis; assembly: GCA_024449915.1. NCBI lineage: Eukaryota > Metazoa > Arthropoda > Insecta > Plecoptera > Chloroperlidae > Sweltsa > Sweltsa coloradensis. The sequence continues at coordinate 221,289 of JAMZAV010001737.1, forward strand.
GATTTTCATGAGAAATAATTTTCCGATTGCGCTCAGAAACCTGGCAGTTCTAAGTTCAGAGATTTCGAAGGCCTCCAGAAAATTTCATCTCAATTGGAGTATCGGTTTAGCCGGAATCGTGTGGACAAACAGACAAAAATACAAAAAAAGAAAAAGAAAAACAGAAAGAGAAAAACATTCCGGATTTTTTTCTCCAGTGTATGAATTGGAATCTTCGCTTCGCTCGCTACGCTCATCCAATAATACTACACTTAAATGACTGTTTATAAAATTATTACTTGTAACTGTGATTTTACACAAACTTTTCAATTTTTTTGATCATGAAATTTGAAAAAATTGGCGTTTGGGAAATTTCTTAAATCGGCTATAACTTACTTCTTTTTTGTTCCACATAGATACTAGAGAGCATCATACCATTCAAAAATGGCACTTTATAACATCGTGCCTTCCATTCCAAAATCACACCCCTTCTTGGTAATCAGCATATTTTGACCGAACCCCTTGCCCAAACTACAAAACAAAATATAGAGGATTTACACAAAAGGCTATCGAGTACGTCAATAATGGTCTAGTATTTTTTTGGATCAAAATCCTCCGAGGTCACGGGGCTTAAAGATCGTCCCCATGGGAGATTTTATTATGGGAGATTTTTGCCGATGGGACCAAGCTCGAAAAATACCAAGTTCAAAATTTTTTTCCGGGTCATGGTGGATCCAATAATTTTTCTGTTAATTTCTAAATTCATAACTTGTTAGCCTGAATGAAATATTTTTTGAATCTAGCAGGTGAATACCCCTTTAAGTTCACATTACTTTTCATGACGGCTGGGAGACACCTCGAAATCACCCCAACTCTGCTTGCTGTATAAGGTGACTGTGTACGGGGCACTGCGGTTTGGCTGCGGCGTCCTAACTGGCACCTAGATGACTTTGAAATTTAAGAATCGAAATGCACTAGGCCTGCTTAGAAACTGTGTATTAAAGTAATGAGTAGGCCTAATAATAAGTATTTACTTCTTATGGAGGCGTCAAATATTAAGAATGGATAATTGGATGAGCGTAGCGAGCGAAGCGAAGATTCCATTTCACTACACTGGAGGAAAAAATCGGGAATGTTTTTTTTTCTTCTTTTTTTCTTGTATTTTTGTGTGTTTGTTAACACGATTCCGGTTAAACCGATACTCCAATTAAGATGAAATTTTCTAAAGGCCTTCGAAATCTTTGAACTTAGAACAACCACGTTTTTGAACGCAATCGAAAAATTATTTCTCTTAAAAATCGCAATTTTACGATTTTTTTGAATTTTTAAAAAAATTCTTCGACTATTAACACCTATATGCTTTATCCGATTGTATAAATGTTTTCACAGAACCTTTATTTTATGAATTAATATATTCTTGTGAAATTTGAGCGTAATCGAAAAATTATTTCTCATGAAAATCACAGTTTTACGATTTTTTTTCGATTTTTTAAATTTCTTCGGCTTATAACACCTACATGCTTTATTCGATTGTAATGATTTTTTTACAGAACTTTAATTTTATGAATTGATATATTCGTGTGAAATTTTAGCGGAATCGAAAAATTATTTCTCATGATAATTGTAATTTTATGATTTTTTTCATTTTTAAAATTTCTTCGACTTATAACACCTTCATGCTTTATCCGATTATAATAATTTTTTCACAGAACCTTAATTTTATGAATTAATATATTTGTGTGAAATTTGGGCGTAGTCGAATAATTATTTCTTATGAAAATCGCAATTTTACGCTTTTTTTGTTTTTAAACAATTACGCTCATCCAACAACGCGTCTGAAAAAGCGTTTGCGAAGCTTCCTAGTAAAAATAAAGATAAAATATGTAAAATGCACAATAGTATGTTTTATCTACAGTTATCTAAAGTAAAACGTAGCGGTCTTCTGCTGTGGATGAGAGTGTTTTATGTGTAGTAATACCTGCACCATGACGACGGGCGGATTGGTGGTGTTACTCGTGAGAATGTTTGCCACCCTCTGCCGCTCGGCCTTCACGTCGTCGTCTTCATGTTCCCCGATATCCGTGTTCTCAAAGACTTCATCGGTTACCGTCGCTTTGCTTTTCTGTAAACGCAACACACAATAATGTTACAAGTCGAGATTTTATTCTAACCCTGTAGGAGCGAACTTAACTAGTTTTAAACTATTTGTACCAGTAAAACTATTATTAAAAGTTAAAACCCAGCAATTAGCAAGAAAACGAGTATTATGCATCGCTGTCGAAACCCAAAGATTCATAAATGGCTTTTGAAAAAGCAGAGAGGAATGTATTTATTTTATTTATTCATGAGCTTGTACACATTTAGCTCACATTCAGCACATTTTACTTTTAAGTTTATTAATAGGTTCTTTCCTTTAAATCTTATTTGGCTAGTTCTGCGCATTGTAATCTACGACAGTATATATTTACAGAGATGCAAAATCAATTACCTTGGCCTCTGTACTTACTGCGAAGTATTTAAATACGTCTGACGCTTTCCCGCCGCTTTTCTTCACATCCAGGAACACCAACACGACGAACCAGAAGGGAATATGCACAGCGATACCGACCAGCATGACGATGATCTCGTCTGTGAGATAGTCCCCCACTGTCAGATAAGTACACGCAGAGTTCACGCGGCACATCAGGTGAACCTAGCAACGATACAAGCATGTATGAGAATTGTATGAATCGAGCGCCTACTTCATATAAAAGAAGCGGAAGACATGTTTGAGGCTGTTTAAAAAAAAGGCTTTTTAGATTGTTTTTAGGCTGTTTTTGTATTGTTTTTCCGAGGGTGGCATATTTTGATGTTTTGCATTTGTGAGGTATAGTGCAGGAGCGTGATATATGGAAACATGCTCCGTGGCAGTTTTAGTGAAGAGCATTCTTTATGGTATCAATCGATTCGTATTGAATAATAGACCAACAATTTTTATGGTTAGAATCTTGATGATTTGACTGAGACCTGCCATACCAAAACAAGATGGTCACCGTCATTCAAATTTGAAACATTTGTATATACATATATATATGTTTTATTTATATATATTTTCGTCCTATTTCAGCTTTAAAGGTACCATTCGAAAAATTAATTAGTAGAGATTCAAATTATACATTTACCTTTTTCACGAAAGTTTTCAATATTGTTTGTTTTATTGTGTTTGTTTGTTGTTCAATATTGTCATGTTACAAAATCATCAACATAATACCTTACAATTAAGTTATCGTTACGGACCGTATGACGTCAAAATCTACTAGGTAAAAAGATTTCAAATTTATTCAATTGTATTTATATTAACCTATATTTCTATACGTTATAAATGAATTCGTTCGTTTGGTGTTCGAACAAATTAATTTATCTTGAAATTAGGTATTTGAAGCGGTGGCATGTTGAGATGAACATATTCTACGAGTATGTAATTTTGACGTATCAAGCACATTTTGTGGAGACATGTTTGGTAAAACCTTCCTAGGTATGTGGTATCAATCGATTCGATATGAATGGAAGATGTACAATTTTCATGGTGCGTATCTTCGATTTTTGTCTGAGACCTGCTGTAGCAAAACAAGATATTTTTGAGGTCATGTTTGGTTTGAATTTTTAATATATTTATTACCAGGGCAAAATTAGTGAACGATTTGTCAATTATATATGTGTCTCAATCAGTTTGTTTTGATCCGCACTTAAACAACTTTGATGGTGCAGATTTCAGTCTTTTGGCCTAGACATGCCATGGCAAAAAACAAGATGGCCGCCTTTAAATTACTCAGTAACTTATATATCTTTAAGAAGTGCTTAGCTGATTTCTATTTTCGTTGAGTACTTTTCAAAAAGTATTTGAAAGAGCTACAAATGATACATTTACTACTTTCACGAAAGTCGAATATTATTTGATGTTATGTTTCGATCGAATCGATAGCGTTAATTTTTTAACAAGTAAATATCAAAAGTTTAGACAAATTTTAGATGTTATATGTTTTTGAAGCCTAGCCTATTTCTTTATGTTTTTAGTGAGTTCCTGTTTTTTATGTTCCGACAAATATAACCTGAGATAATGTATTGTAGCGACGGCATGGTGCGATGAGTATAATATGTTACAAGCACGACAGGTTCTTATATTATCAAATAATTTTAACTTGGCTTGTTCAGTACATTAACTTGTGAGTTGGACACATTGTTCTCTCCGAGAGCGGAGTTCTTTTGTATGTCAGCTTAATTGAATTCTATACAATTTCTGATTCCAAGCAGCCCGAAGATTGACAATACAATTAGACTAGGATGTCATAAAAATATTTTATTAATAAAGTAATAAATAAGTTTATCCAATACAATCATTAACTCTTGAAATCATTACTAAAATAAATAATAATAATAATAATAATAAAAAAAATGTATGATTTTTTTTGTAAGTTTTATCCACTTTGAATGAAAAAATCGAATATCATTTACGGTTTTTAAGTATTGTCATTATAAAATCAATATAATATATCAATAATAAATATATATATATATAATTATGTATGTGGTATCAATCGATTCGAATTGAACTGCATGTCAACAGTTTTGATGGTGTAAATTTCGATTTGTTGGGCGAGACCTTCCCTTGGTAAAAACAAGATGGCCGCCATCAACAATCATAAACATTATAATATCTTTAAAATTATTTGACCGATTTTTATTTGAAAAATAGCCCATACCATTCGAAAAGTGATGGAATGATCTACAAATTATCCATTTAGCCTTTTCACGAAAATTTATTATTTTTTATGTTTATGATTAAAAACATAAGTTTATGTTAAAAAACACATATACTTGGTGTATATGATGAATATAAAATTACAACAAAACTTCGCGAGAATAGTAAATGTATAATTCGTAGCTCATTCAAATAACTTTCGAATGGTCCCTTTGAAATTGAAATCATTTAGTTCTTTTTAAAGATGTATAAGTTAAATTGAAGGCAGCTATCTTGTTTTTTGCCATGGCTTGTCTCATCCAAAAACCGAATCATGAACATCAAAATAATTGTTAAAGTGCGGTTCAAAACAAACTGATTGAGACAACATACATAATTGTTCACTAATTGAGCCCTGGTAAAATAGTTAAATACATAAAAAGACTTAAAGGGATCGTTCACCTCTTATGTAAAGGTGTACCCAGACGTCTATTTACCTAAGTACACTCCATTAACAACAAATTCTTTCTCGAAAATAATCATAATCACCATATATTAATTGTTAAATATGTAATGAAATTGACTATGTTCTTGCCACTTCGATGTACTGGCAACAACGCACGACACGGCCTTGGCTTCGGAGTCGAGTAGCCGGGTGTCGCGGCGAACTGAGTTATCGTATTGGATATTTAAAGATGTTGGCGAGGGGGGATATGACATGTAGTCAAGTATGGCATACTCGCTTCAAATTAGGTTGAAATAAAAACGCATGCCATGTGTTATTCGGCTCAAGTGTCAAGTGTAGAGGTGTTTACGAAGTTATGTCGTTTTGACAATCGACTTGATAAGCGCACAGCGCACTTGCTGTATACACATTCAAAACACCGTACACCTAGCAGAAATATTTTTTTTCTGCTGATGCCAGTACGTTATTTGTTCATCCTTTTGTCGAATATGCTGTTGATGTTGATTTTTAAATCTTTGTTTGTGTTTGGAATGGTTCTTTTAATCTATATACCATAAGATATATGATGAGTGGGGTGTGCCTGCATACTCGAACGATATAAACACAAAAGCGATAACCTAATGGGACTAAGGGAATAAACATTAAACACTGCCCAGAAACCTTACGCAGACCTCTTCACATCAGTTGGACACGTGCACTCGTTTCGATCAATCGATCATGATTACATTGAGGAGTAGTGTAATAGGTGCAAACAAATAAGAATGTTTATTATACGTTACAGGGCAAGCGAATTCTATTCAGTAGTGTTCGTGTGTAGAGTTTGTACACAAAGTGTCAAAATGTCAACCGACAAAGAGTCAAATTGTTGCGACGAGAGTGACTTTATTAGTGAATTGCTTGAACGTGAGTCGGCGCAGTGTATAATAACTAAGCATATAGTAGTTTTGGGCAGATGATAGTTTTCAAAGATGTTCTCAATATTTTACGCCACGAAAAGCTTTGGAAAAAAACATCCATCAGTAGTACAATAGAGAAACATTGATGTCTGGCGTAATAAAGTAAGCATACCTCCTCATTTTTTATGTCTACAATTACGAATAGAAACTGATCTAACAGGCAACATAGATTTGTTATTCATTCTGTATACACAAGTGTGGTCACAAGGCGGTTTTAAATAATAAATTTACGGAGTATTCCATGAGAAACTAAAATAAAATGCCACTTGGGATAATGATACATTGTTAATCGGTTTTCGGATAGATGTAGTACATGCATAACTCGCGAGAGTTATTCGGGAGGTCCGCGGTCGATCCTCACCCCTGGCAATCCTGTCATTTACATGATTACGGAAACTGCTGTTAGCCCATAGCGTTTGGAATTATTTTAATCATGTAATTTCACTTATTGTGGAAGAATAATTGAATTTTTTAAATGCTATAACCAAATCGCTTTTATTTTTTTAAAGTGCAAGTAATTCTGTATCATGTGTGTGTGTGTGTGTGTGTGTGTTTGTGTGTGTGTAAGAATCGCTATCGCATGTATTATGTTGTTGTATAGGCAATACTTATTCAACTCCACTATTAGGCCTACCTGTCATGATTGGCAACATATAACTTTATAAGAACGTGCCAATATAATAATTATTCCATTAAATTGACGACAACAACGTATCTGTTTAAAAATCAGGTGTTGGTTTAACTGTAACGTATTGTTAATCAGATGATCGCAGGCCGTCCGCTTTGTTTTCAGTAGAACAGACTATCTCGATAGATAGACCGGGACCTGCCTCACGCGTTACTCGCCGCTAGTAGCTGTGCTGTGTTGCAACACCTCACCAGCTTCGGGTCAGTGACGTCACTGACCCGAAGCGCGCCGATGAATTTAAAGACCCCTATTGACGTTAGGTCTGGAAATATACACAATGAAATGAATTTCTACGTTCGTACTTGGTTTTAAGAATAACTTGTTAAAGAGGTGAACGGGCCCTTTAATCCAAATATAACCTAACAAATATTGGATTTTTGACTAAAAAGAAAACGTATAATTTGTAGATATTCTAATCACCTGCCTAATGGTACCTTGAAATTAAAATCGGATGTATGCATGTATGCATGTATGCATGTATGCATGTATGCATGTATGCATGTATGCATGTATGCATGTATGCATGTATGCATGTATGCATGTATGCATGTATGCATGTATGTATGTATGTATGTATGTATGTATGTATGTATGTATGTATGTATGTATACTAATTAAAATGTTCATTTACGGCAGCCATCTTGTTTTTGCTACAGCAGGTCTCAAGACAGAAATACAAGATTCTCACCATCAAAATTGTACATCTTCGGTTCTTAACGAATCGATTGATACCACGTACATAGCGGTTTTACTTAACATGTCTCGACAAAATGTGCTTTATACGTCAAACTCACATACTTATAGAATACATTCATCTCAACATGCCATTGCTTCAAATACTTAATTTGAAAATATATTTGTTCAAACACCAAAGAACAAAATTCATGTAAAAACGTTTAAAACTCTGGAACGTTACTAGCCGAGGTTATACTCATAAATACATACACAATAATCACTTAGGGTGAATGTAGCAACACTACTACACCCTGTGCCTAGGCTATGGGCAAACATCAGGACGGAGTGAAGTAAGGGTCTTCTTGGTTTGGCTGGGCAAACATCAGGACGGAGTGAAGTAAGGGTCTTCTTGGTTTGGCACTTCACAGGCGATAAAAGCAAGCCAGAAGTTGCCAATACGAAAATCCACTAACAAAACTATTGGCAAATTAAACTGAGAAAATGTTTTGTTTTATAGCATGGCAAACAATACTGCCTGCCTAATATTTGTTAATTTACTACAATTTGATATAATATGCATACTATTCTTTTATTTAGTTTTGCAAATTTGAAATTAATATTGTCAACAATAAGATTGAGATTCCCTTGATACTGTGGTTGTTTTGTCAAGGCCGCCAAGTACAATCAGTTCGGTTTGGGATTCAGTACTCGTTAGCCTACTAAGTACTTACCCTGTCCACGTAGTACACTACGGCGTAGGGGATGTACATCGTGTTGAGCAGCGAGAATACTATGTGCAGTGCTAGCGCCGCTCGCCCGCCTGTAACAATAACACGAGATTCACTTCTAGCCACAGATATAATATATGGTTTCAACCGGAAAAATAGTACAAAGCTGAAACAAATTGCATTGTTTAAAAAATAAATCACAAATAACTAAGCCAAAGTTGTAAAAAAATTGGACTAGGGGAAATACGCCATGTCTTAATCCAACAATTTGACGGTTAAGTCGACTATACAAAAATTGTGTCACTCTTTATTATTTCTGGTAAAATTTCCTTAATAATGAGATGAAATACAACCGAAAGTGACGATCAGAAGTAGTTGTAAATACTGACGTAAGAATCATAGGCATATTTTTATACGGTGAAAAATGCACAAAGCGGGGAAAAAATAGTACAAAGATGAAACAAATTGCAATGTGTAAACAAAAAAACAAAAAAAGTCGGCAAAAATCGGACGAGGGGAAAGATGTTATTTTTACAAAATGGCGTCTTGATTCTACACGTTTACAGTTATTTCTTTAAATATTTACCCTCCCTTCATAGATACTAAAATTTTGTTAATTTCCTAAATATTGACCCTCCCTTCATAGATACCAAAATTTTGTTTTTTTCCTTTATTATTCCTGATAAAAGTTCTTTTGAAATAAGACCATATACAACCGGACGGAATAAGAAGTAACAATTGACTTAAGAATCAATGTAAATGAAAAGTATCGTGTTTTTGTATAATTGGATGAGCGTAGCGAGCGAAGCGAAGATTCCATTTCACTACACTGGAGAAAAAAATCCGGATTGTTTTTTTTTCTTTTCTTTTCTTTTTTTTTGTATTTTTATGTGTTTGTGAACATGATTCCGGCTAAACCTATACTCCAATTGCGATGACATTTTCTGGAGACCTTTGAAATCTCTTAACTTAGGACTGCCACGTTTTTGAGCTCAATCGGAAAATTATTTTTCATTAAAATCGCAATTTTAGGATTTTTTTTCGATTTTTAAAACATTTCTTCAGCTTATAACACCTACATGCTTTATCCGATTTTAATGATGTTTTCACAGAACCTTAATTTTATGAATTCATGTATTCGTGTGAAATTTGAGCGCAATCGAAAGACTATTTCTCATGCAAATCAAAATTTTACGTTTTTTTTTTAAAAACAATTCTTTGACTCATAACACCTACATGCTTTATCCTATTGTAATGATTTTTTCACAGAACCTTAATTTTATGAATTAATATATTCGTGTAAAATTTGTGCGCAATTAAATAATTATTTCTTATGAAAATTTTAATGTTACGATTTTATCCTTTTTTTTAAATTACGATTAACTAGAAAAATTAAAAATTTAAAGTTAATTTTTTATTTAATTTAATTTTAAAAAAAAATCTTTAACTAGGTAATGATTTTTTCACAGAACAACAAAAAATCCGCATAACACATGGCAGCTCAATGCACCAATTACGCTCATCCAACAACGCAGCGGGACGCGTTTTCCTAGTATACATACATTGTTATGTATACATTTTTTTTCACAACAACAGTTTTATTGCCAATAGTAATATTTGTCAGACTCGACAAGTTGACATTACCCGGGTACGCACATTACAACTAAGTAGAAGTATTTTTCATTTAAAAAAGTGATTTGTAATATTTATGTCTCATTATTGTTTACTAGGAAAACGCTAAAGTCCCGCCACGTTGATGGATGAGCTTTTTTTTAAGTTTTTGGTTTGCGTGGGATATCTTTACTTTTGCAAGTGCTTTGCTTTGCTGCCTATGCATTGTAGGTGATTGTTGTCAAGTTTCTATTGTTTCTTGTCACTTGGTATTATATTTACCGTAAAAAACTTATATTAAAAGCTTTATTTCTATGGATTCTGGCTAACTTTTTCAACTTTTTGTTTCAAAGGTACTACATCACCAAAACCTTAATGTCCATGTTTAATAATACTAGGAAAACGCTAAAGTCCCGCCGCGTTGATGGATGAGCTTTTTAAAGGTTTTAGTTTGCGTGGGATATCTTTACTTTTGCAAGTGCTTTGTTTTGCTGCCTACGCATTCTAGGTGAATGTTGTCAAGTTTCTTTGTTTCTTGTCAATTGGTATTATTTACCGTAAAAAACTTGTATTAAAAGCTTTATTTCTATGGATTCTGGCTAAATTTTTCCACTTTTTCTTTCAAAAGGTACCACATAACCATAACCTTAATGTCCATGTATAATATGAACGTTGTAGCCCACCCGTTTGGTCAGAATTGGCCCAAAAGGCACGAAAATATCGCACAAAAAGTCAAAAAACGTATATTAAAAGCTTTATTTCTCTCGATTCTGGCTAACTCTTTCAACTTTTTCTTTCAGAAACCAATACATCACCATAACCTTAATGTGTATGTGAAATATGAACGTTGTAGCCCCACCCGTTTGGTCAGAATTGGCCCAAATGGCACGAAAATATCGCACTAAAAATCGAAAAAAAATCGTAAAAGTACGATAGTCATGAGAAATATTTCTTCGATTGTACCCAAAAACATGGCAAGTCTAAGTTCAGAGGAAACGAAGGTCGTGTCAAATTTTCATCAAGATCGCATACGCCGTGTGCCCGGTAGAGAGCGAACAAACAGACGGAAAAACAAACAAAAAAAAAAAAAAAAAAAAAAAAAAAAAAAACACACCGAGCTAAATTTTTTGGGGGATCGGTGAAATTGAAGTCTTCGCTTCGCTCATCCAATGAACGTTGTAGCCCCACCCGTTTGGTCACAATCGGCCCAAATGGCACGAAAATATCGCACTAAACCGTAAAAAACTTATATTAAAAGCGTTATTTCTATAGATTCTGTTTAACTTTTTCAACTTTTTGTTTCATAAGGTACTACATCACCATAACCTTAATGTCCATGTATAATATGACCGTTGTAGCCCCACCCGTTTGGTCAGAATCGGCCCGAATGGCACGAAAATATCGCATTAAAAATCGAAAAAAATCGTAAAAGTACGATATTCATGAGAAATATTTCTTCGATTGTGCCCAAAAACAATACACCTCTAAGTTCAGAGATTTCGAAGGTCCCCTCAAATTTTCATCAAGATCGGATATGCCGTTTGCCCGGTAGAGAGCGAACAAACAGACGGAAAAAAAACAAAAAAAAACACCCGAGCTAAATTTTTTGGGGGGTCGGTGAAATTGAAGTCTTCGCTTCGCTCATCCAATTATTTTTACTAGGAAAACGCTAAAGTCCCGCCGCGTTGATGGATGAGCTTTTTAAAGGTTTTAGTTTGCGTGGGATATCTTTACTTTTGCAAGTGCTTTGTTTTGCTGCCTACGCATCGAAGGTGAATGTTGTCAAGTTTCTTTTGTTTCTTGTCAATTGGTATTATTTACCGTAAAAAACTTGTATTAAAAGCTTTATTTCTATGGATTCTGGCTAAATTTTTCCACTTTTTCTTTCAAAAGGTACTACATAACCATAACCTTAATGTCCATGTATAATATGAACGTTGTAGCCCCACCCGTTTGGTCAGAATTGGCCCAAATGGCACGAAAATATCGCACAAAAAGTCAAAAAACGTATATTAAAAGCTTTATTTCTCTCGATTCTGGCTAACTTTTTCAACTTTTTCTTTTAGAAAGCAATACATCACCATTACCTTAATGTCCATGTGAAATATGAACGTTGTAGCCCCACCCGTTTGGTCAGAATTGGCCCAAATGGCACGAAAATATCGTACTAAAAATCGAAAAAATCGTAAAAGTACGATATTCATGAGAAATATTTCTTCGATTGTACCCAAAAATGTAGCAAATCTAAGTTCAGAGAAAACGAAGGTCGTGTCAAATTTTCATCAAGATCGCATATGCCGTTTGCCCGGTAGAGAGCGAACAAACAGACGAAAAAAAAAAAAAAAAAAACACCCGAGCTAAATTTTTTGGGGGGTCGGTGAAATTGAAGTCTTCGCTTCGCTCATCCAATTATTTTTATTATTTACTACAATTCAGAAATTTAAAAAAAGTATCTAAAAAATGTTATGTAAAAGTTTAAAAAGTTAGACTAGATAAATTTAATTTTATCTAGATAATAGAAAAAGATAACATCACAAAAATTATCTAATAAGATAATAGATGACGGATTTTATCTGGATAATTTTATCTAGATAAGTCACAACACTGTTGGTGAGTAGTAGAGATTTTTATTTTGGTTTTCCACTTGTACACACCCTGTTACATTATTGGATGAGCGTAGCGAATATTCCATTTCACTACACTGGAGAAAAAAATCCGGAATGTTTTTTTTTTTTTTTTTTTCTTTCTTTCTGTATTTTTGTGTGTTTGTTAACACGATTCCGGCTAAACCGATACTCCGATTGCAATGAAATTTTATAGACGACCTTCGAAATCTCTGAACTTAGAACTGCTACGTTTTTTAGCGCAATCAAAAAATTTTTTCTCATAAAAATCGCAATTTTACGATTTTTTTCGATTTTAAAAAAATTTCTTCGACTTATAACACCTACATGCTTTATCCGATTGTAATGATTTTTTCACAGAACCTTAATTTTATGAATTAAGATATTCGTGTGAAATTTGAGCGTAATCGAAAAATTATTTCTTATGCAAATTGCAATTTTACGATTTTTTTCTTTTTAAAAAATTACGATTAATTAAAACAATTAAGTTTTTTTTTATTTTATTTAATTTAATTATAAAAATTAAGTTAATTTTTTATATAATTTAATTTAATTTAAAAAAATCTTCGACTTAGTAATGATTTTTTCACAGAACAACAGAAAATCCGCTTAACACATGGCATCTCAATGCACCGCTCATCCAACAACGCGGCGGGACTTAAGCGTTTTCCTAGTTATTTAGGAACGAATCAAACATAAAATAAAAGTCTTCTGTATGATCCCTGGGCTGTTTCGTCGTGTCGATGATGAGGCACTGCTCGACGTTTCGCCACCCATGTTGGTGGCTTCTTCAAGAATGATGAGATGGATGATGAAGCAGGCTGTATATATACCTCCTGCTGGTAGATGAATCAACAGGTGGGGGACAGGGCCCTAACCAATGAGAACGCTCCTTGTCTCTCATTGGCTAGGCTCGAGTCCTACTCAGTCTTGTCAATAACTAAACCTATGGCTAAGCCAACATGCTTTTTTTTTTTTTTTTTTTTTTTTTCTTTTTTTTCTCTCCGTTTGCACGGTTATCAAGGCTTCTTTCTAGTTCTTAGGCGTCCAGTCCACCCAGATAGTATCTCTTGATTTCTTGTAGTAACTGTTTCCATTTGTGATGTTGCTATTGCAGTTGCTGTGTTTACAATTGTTGTTGTTGTTGTTAAACATGGTGATTCATCTGGTATATTATTATTGATTGCCACCTCTGTGTCTATCCTTTCTTCATCCTCAGTGCTACTTTCTATACACCCCACCCACTTCAACACTGGGTCCCATGCACGGCTCAGTGGAAAACTGCTATCTCTATTGAAGTTATTCTTGTGTTTACGAATTTCAATCGCTTCCCGGAACAAACGATTCCAACCAGTTATCTGCTTGACTAGGACCTTTGTTTTATCAAACTGTATCTGGTGGTCATTTCCTAAGGCATGGTCTGCTACTGCCGAGAGTCGTTGATGCCGTTTTACATCGAGATCCCCTCTATCATCTGGTATAGCCTTCGCCGCGTAACCCAGTCGCACATGGCTCTCGTGTTCTTTGATCCTTGTAGAAATCTTGCGACCTGTCTCACCTATATAGACCTCTCCACAGTCACACGTAATTCTATATATACCACATGAATCTAAAGGGTCAGATCCTTTCACCGATCTTATGAGCAGACCATGCCTTAGGAAATGACCACCAGATACAGTTTGATAAAACAAAGGTCCTAGTCAAGCAGATAACTGGTTGGAATCGTTTGTTCCGGGAAGCGATTGAAATTCGTAAACACAAGAATAACTTCAATAGAGATAGCAGTTTTCCACTTAGCCGTGCATGGGACCCAGTGTTGAAGTGGGTGGGGTGTATAGAAAGTAGCACTGAGGATGAAGAAAGGATAGACACAGAGGTGGCAATCAATAATAATATACCAGATGAATCACCATGTTTAACAACAACAACAACAATTGTAAACACAGCAACTGCAATAGCAACATCACAAATGGAAACAGTTACTACAAGAAATCAAGAGATACTATCTGAGTGGACTGGACGCCTAAGAACTAGAAAGAAGCCTTGATAACCGTGCAAACGGAGAAGAAAAAAAAGAAAAAGAAAAAAAAAAGCAAAAAAAAAAGCATGTTGGCCTAGCCATAGGGTTAGTTATTGACAAGACTGAGTTGGACTCGAGCCTAGCCAATGAGAGACAAGGAGCGTTCTCATTGGTTAGGGCCCTGTCCCCCACCTGTTGATTCATCTACCAGCAGGAGGTATATATATCAGCCTGCTTCATCATCCATCTCATCATTCTTGAAGACGCCACCAACATGGTGGCGAAACGTCGAGCAGTGCCTCATCATCGACACGACGAAACAGCCCAGGGATCATACAGAAGACATCTACGGGTCGTGAAAGCCTACAACATCTCATAAAATAAAAGTGTTGTAAATAAGACTTACCTATCCTAAACATGTCCAAGTACATGACAAGTATGAACGGAATTAGTCCGAGGAACGAGGCGATGTTGGGCAGTATCGACTGAGCCGAGTCCATCTTATCGAAGACGTAGGAGACGCATGTTGTGAAGAGGATGGAGGCCGGACAGTAGAGGATGAGAAGGGCGCCGAGGGTGAGGAAGGCAGGGGGCTCCCGCAGCGAGGGCAGGTCGAACACGAAGATGAGCGCGAGGAGGGCGCAGCAGATGAACAGCATCAGACCCGCGAGGACGACGAAGTAGGTGCAGAAGTACAGGCAGAATGACAGACCGTTCACGCGGAGCTGGTTCTTGGCGCGGATCTGCATGGGGGCATTCAAGCAATTTACAAATTGTATGTAGGCCTATTAATATGATTTTATTTTTAAGACTATTCAGCATTAGGTATACTCAGGCACGGTATTTCAATGTCCAGTTCAAGTAGCAAGTAAATTTAACTGCCAGGTAACTGGTTATCACTATGGCAAAAACCAATCAGAAGTCTTACTTAGGGGACTAACCGGGAGATAAATTTTAACTAGACATTTAAATTCTTTACCTAAGGGATGTAAATCAAAAATATTTCCGGAAATTTTTCAAAAAAATAATTTATGGATTTTTTTGTTCAACTCAGTCAGCACTTTCCCATACAGTAATAAAATAGAGTACACTGTTCACCCTAACATTCTTACTATTTGCACATTTAAAAATTCCTGCATTAGATTTCAATGATGTCCTACCAAGGCATGTATCATAACCTAGAAATGTCTCAAGAGCATGTGCAAGCCTTTGGTAGGCCTTCCGCCTAGCTGATCCCCATGCATGTACACAACCTCTTGATTTGATTATCATTAAAAGTTCTAAGTATGGGGAAACTGTCTCAAAAGGAAAATATAATTTCATAATTTGAATAGTTAAGGTCGATGCAGAATTGCCCGGGAACGGGAACGGGAACGGGAAAACGCTGACGTCCGCAAAAGCTTACAGATGCACAATAGCCCGTGAAGAAAGACTACGGGAACAAATCAAATAATACGTGTGTTAATTTTATTTTGTTTTGTTATTCCGCTTATTTTTATTTAATTTATTAATTTCGCATATTACTCGCGTATAAACCATCAATCAGCTGATACATCTTGATTCCGATTGGTTCCGTTAATGTACGGAACGGGATCTTTACGGAAAGTTAAAACTTGGCGAAGTTCCCGTTCTCGTTTCCGGGATAGGCCTACGTGAACGGGAACGGGAACCTTTATTTTGCATCGTGTCGGAAGTTAACATGAGATTAAACTTTATTCCCGTTGTCTTTCTCGTTACTGGGCAATTGTGCATCGACCTTATACTCCTGTCAAATTAGAATTATTTTAGAGGAAATAATTACCAATAAGCTGAATTATTGCAGATACCTAACCTAGACGGACTGGAGTTCCAGCCGCCATATTAGAAAATGGCGGACAAATAGTGATTGTTATCGAATATCTCCAAAATGCTTGGAGATAGACAAAATTACGGAATAGCAAATATAATTCCCATTTAATTCTCTCCAAAAATGAATGTTTTATAATTTTGGTAGGGCAATGGATATGTCACAAAATCATGGTTTATATGTTGCTTATTGGAATACCAGCTGATTTCCTAATTTTCACGCCCAGCATCAAACAAGGCCCCGTAAATCCATGAGGTATCGATTAATTAAACACGGGACTTTTGTACGGTGTTCATGAGAGTTTCCATTAGTATGAAAATCAGGTCTGCGAAATCGGATTTTGCATTAACTCGGAATTTCGTTTCTTCCATTGTTGGCATTTCCTCAGAAATGCTATTATTTGACAGCATAGGCGTGCGCACGGCCCAGGACGGACCTAATGTATCAACTTCGGGCGCCAAACGACGGCCTGGGCCGAGAGCAGTAGGCATTATAAAAAATTGTTTGTGTACGGGTAACATGTTTCAAAATAAAACATAAATAATGGTGTCTTATATGTATAATTGATTGTAAACCTGCCCTTCTTCTCTGAATACATTGTCATTAAAATGCATTAAAACGCACGAAATGCATTTTTGTAAATCGAAACATTCTCTGCGGGGCTTTGGGAGCTAGCAGGGGCGGACAGGCAAGTAATGAAGTCATGCAATCCCCCCAAAAAATTGTAATTTATGGTTTATTTAAACGAGACGAATAGTTCTATAGGTGCCACAAAATTCCACAACACCGTCCTAAAATCGCGTTTTAGGCCAAAAAAGCATAAATATTAGCCCAAACAAATTCGCCTTTCGCCCAAGTGCGATGCTGCGCGCATTACCCGCGTGACTTTTGATCTCCATCTACCGCCATCACACCAAATGCAGAGATGCACACAATGCAGAGGTAAAATAATGGTATTTCTACAACTAAATTAAGCAAACTAGAGGCAAATATCTATATTATTTCAGGAGCCATAGCCAAAATAGTTTGATGCTGAGCGCGTGACCCACGTGACATTTGACCTCCACTCAGCGCCACCCACAACAAATTCCGAGATGCACACAAGGCAGAGGTGATAGAATGGTATTTTTACAACTAAATTAAGCAAACTAGAGGCAAATATCTATATTAGTTAAGAAGCCATAGCCGAAACAGTGCGATGCTGTGCAAGTGACCCACGTGACCTTTGACCTCCACTCAGAGACAGCCGCAACAAAATGCCGAGATGCACACAAGGCAGAGGTGATAACATGGTATTTAAACAACTGAACTAAGCAAACAAGAGGCAAATATCTATATTAGTTTAGAAGCCATAGCCGAAACAGTGCGATGCTGTGCGCGTGACCCGCGTGACCTTTGACCTCCGCTCAGCGCCAGCCGCAACAAATGCCGAGATGCACACAAGGCAGAGGTGATAGAATGGTATTTCTACACTGAATTAAGCAAAAATAGAGCTAATATCTATATTAAGGTCAGGAGCCATGTTGAAACAGTGCACGCGTGACCTTTGACCTCCGCTCACGAGCCCAACAAAACGAGAGCACACAAGGCAGAGGTGATAGAATGGTATTTCTACAATGATGAAGCAAACTAGAGGCTAAAATCTATATAAGGTCAGGAGCCATAGCCGAAACAGTGCGATGCTGTGCGCGTGACCCGCGTGACCTTTGACCTCCGCTCAGCGCCAGCCGCAACAAATGCCGAGATGCACACAAGGCAGAGGTGATAGAATGGTATTTCTACAACTGAATTAAGCAAACTAGAGGCTAATATCTATATTAGGTCAGGAACCATAGTTGAAACAGTGCAATGCTGTGCGCGTGACCTTTGACCTCCGCTCAGCGCCAGCCGCAACAAATGCCGAGATGCACACAAGGCAGAGGTGATAGAATGGTATTTCTAAACTGAATTAAAAAACTAGAGGCTAATACTTCATTAGGTCAGGAGCCAAGCGAACAGTGCGATGCTGTGCGCGTACCCGCGTACCTTTACCTCCGCTCGCGCCAGCCGCAAAAAATGCCGAGATGACACAAAAGGGAGAGGTGAAGAATGGTATTTCTACAAAATGAATTAAGCAAACTAAGGGTAAAATCTATATTAGGTCAGGGAAAAAAGTTTAAACTGCAATGCTGTGCGCGTGAACCCCGCGTGACCCCTTTGACCTCCGCTCAGCGCCAGCCGCAACAAATGCCGAGATGCACACAAGGCAGAGGTGATAGAATGGTATTTCTACAACTGAATGAAGCAAACTAGAGGCAAACAAATACCGAGATTCACACAAGGAAGTAATCATTACTGACCGAATATTTTGATACCAGTTTTCTGCTTCTACTTAATAGGTTTAGCGATATTTGTTCCTTGCTGTTTGCCTCCAGACAATAGAGTACACTACGTGGGTATAGTGATGTAACAAAAAGAGTGTAAATCATAACGAAAAGCGTAGTCATATTGTGAATGTTTGGAACTAGGAAAACGTCATTTAAAGTCGTTGTAATACGAGTCAGTGAGTGAGTGTTGAGTACCCGCTAACATTCCCTTTCTCCCCCTGCCTAAGGTATGTTTGTTTAGCCTATCATAGGCTAGAGTGGCGCATTATTATCCTTACAGTTGATGCTCAAAACCCTATTAATTATAACTTTATAATTATTTTCAAACTTAAATGCAAATGTTTCCGGGTACTCAACACATGACTCGCTCACTCGTCTAACGACTTTGGCGTTTTCATAGTCTAGTTGGCTAAGGAGCTCTTTATACCCGAAATGTAGAAGACCTAGATTCAGACCTTATGTTGGGAAAGATTTTTCTCGTCGAGGCTAGACTTTCCGATTTTTCTTGTCGAAAAGTACTTTCCGATTCCGAAAAGCTCGTCGAGGCTAGGCCCCCTGGATTGTATTTAAAAAATTATAAAACGTTTTGAAATGCATACAATACTATTGACGGAGAGCCAAGTGACAGTTTCTATTGCCTCATAAGGTACATATGTTTTGACCATTTTAATAGAAGCGGAAATTCAAGTCATTTTCAAAAATGCCCGTCTTACAAGTCAACGTGGGGGCGTTTACCCGTCAGACGCCCCCAATGTGGGCCCCAAAAAGGGTCAAATCTGCCCCCATTTAGTATACATGATAAAAACATACGAAACTTTATAAAAGAAGTTAGCCCAAAAAAATAATAGTTGAAAAAGTTGGCCAAAATCTATAGAAATAAAGCTTTTAATATAAGTTTTTTTGATTTTTTGTGCGATATTTTTGTGCCATTTGGGCCAATTCTGACCAAACGGGTGCGGCTACAACGTTCATATTATACGTGGGCATTAAGGTTATTGTGATGTAGTACCTTTTGGAAGAAAAAGTTGAAAAAGTTAGCCAGAATCCATAAAAATAAAGTTTTTAATACAAGTTTTTTACGGTAAATCTTCCCAATTGACAAGAAACAAAAGAAACTTGACAACAATCACCTACAATCCGTAGGTAGCAAAACAAAGCACTTGCAAAAGTAAAGATATTCCACACAAACTAAAAACTTTAAAAAACTCATCCATCAACGCCGCGGGACTTTAGCGTTTTCCTAGTTAATAACGAATATAACGTACCAAAAAAATACGTTTTCCCGTGCATAACCCCCGAGATTGTACGCCTATAGGCCGGACATATAGCTCGGCCTACAATTTAAAGTTAATTTTGCACGTTATTTATACAGTAAGACACATGAGAAATTTATCATAATACTAGGAAAACGCTAAAGTTCCGCCGCGTTGATGGATGAGCTTTTTTAAGTTTTTAGTTTGCGTGGGATATCTTTACTTTTGCAAGTGCTTTGTTTTGTTGCCTACGCATTGTAGGTGATTGTTGTCAAGTTTCTATTGTTTCTTGTCAATTGGTATTATTTACCGTAAAAAAACTTATATTAAAAGCTTTATTTCTATGGATTCTGGCTAACTTTTTCAACTTTTTCTTTCAAAAGGTACTGCATCACCATAACCTTATCCATGTATAATATGAACGTTGTAGCACCACCCGTTTGGTCAGAATTGGCCCAAATGGCACGAAAATAACGCACAAAAAATCAAAAAACTTATATTAAAAGCTTTATTTCTATAGATTCTGGCTAACATTTTCAACTTTTTCTTTCAAAATGTACTACATCACCATAACCTCAATGTCCATGTATAATATGAACGTTGTAGCCCCACCCGTTTGGTCAGAATTGGCCCAAATGGCACGAAAATATTGCACAAAAAATCGAAAAAAATCGTAAAAGTACGATATTCATGAGAAATATTTCTTCGATTGTACCCAAAAACGTGGCAAGTCTAAGTTCAGAGATTTCGAAGGTCCTGTCAAATTTTCATCGAGATCGCATATGCCGTTTGTTTAGTAGGGAGCGAACAAACAAGACAAAAATACAAAAAAAAAAAAAATCCGAGCTAAATTTTTTGGGGGGGTCAGTGAAATTGAAGTCTTCGCTTCGCTCGCTACGCTCATCCAATAATGGCATTTTTTAAATTTCTGTCTATGGAACCAATTTAACAGCGTCATTTTCGCCTACAATAAAACCAAGGTTTAACATTTATTATGTATGGCATTATTGGATGAGCGTAGCGAGCGTAGCGAGCGAGCGCGAAGCGAAGATTCCATTTCACTACACTGGAGAAAAAAATCCGGAATGTTTTTTTTTTTTTTTTTCTGTATTTTTGTCTGTTTGTCCACACGATTCCGGCTAAACCGATAATCCGATTGCGATGAAATTTTATGGAGACCTTCGAAATCTCTGAACTTAGAACTGCCAAGTTTTTGAGCGCAATCGGAAAAATTTTTCTCATGAAAATCGCAATTTTACGATTTTTTTCGATTTTTTAAAAATTTCTTCGACTTATAACACCTACATGCTTTATTCGATTTTAATGATTTTTGCACAGAACCTTTATTTTATGAATTAATAGATAAGTGTTAAATTTGAGCGCAATCAAAAAGTTATTTCTTATAAAAATCGCAATTTTACGCTTTTTTTCTTTTTTTAACAATTTCAATTAATTTTTAAAAAATTAAAAAATTAAAGTTAATTTTTAATTTAATTTAATTTAATTTAAAAAATTTCAATTATGTAATGATTTTGCCACAGAACAACAAAAAATTCGCATAACACATGGCTGCTCAATGCACCAATTACGCTCATCCAACAACGCGGCGGGACTTAAGCGTTTTCCTAGTATATATAATATGGGCCTACATAAATACCAAAAATGATGAATTAATGATGAGTAATATTCTTTTTCATGGTCACTTTTCACACTAGGATCAATCCTGGTCTCCTATTGGTTAAAAACTTGCAAATCACAATTTCACTGCGTACGTGATGACGTATGTTGTTGAGTACTTATGCACCGGCGGCACGTTTGACCTTATGGAAAATCCCCAGAGAATAATATCCCGCACATCAGAAATAATGTTTGTTGTCCACGATCAGCTGTTTGCGCATTGCCAACTGTTGCACCATAAATGTTTGGTTGGCGGAGGCATATCATCTGCGTGGCGGTGCATTGGCGCGCAGTTTGAAATACAAATTCACGTAGAAGTGTGACAATATTAATTAAACATTTTTCAAAGAAATCGTTAATGTTATTATTTAAAGGCAATTAATTATTCCAAACAATTATACAATTTAAAAGGCGGGAAACAAATATTATTTAAATATCTTTTAAATTGTCTTATATTAGAAAATGCAGTTACAGTATGTTTCAATGAAGCTCGAGAAAACCATGCTTTGACTCAGAGCGCAGAGGTAAAGTCTGGACTCTGGATCACTTGGATGCTCTATCGGTGGTCCTATCGGGTTGTGCTTTGCACCAAAATATTAAGTAAGAATGTGTAAAAGGGAGTATCTAGGCACATTTTTCACATATTGCTCACTTTTTCTATTAAATGACCGTAAATATGACACCAAACTGTTAATTTGAAGTAATTTACCAATTTTGTGTAAGAGATAATTATTTGAAATCACAAAATGTGCTTTGATTGCGACACACGCTCACCCTTTCTGAACAGCCTCCCAAAAATGCAGATTTTTTTGATGAAAATTAAAGGTCAAAGAGCGGTACGTTCTCTATGTGAAATAAGCTGGATTTGACGATCAAGCGTGTTTTAAATGGGCTTAAGGCTTAAGGGCATATTTGACACCTTTGGGGGCCCACTTTGGAGGTTACCTAACGGGTCAAATCCCCAACGCAAAACGTAACCCATCTGACGAGTGATATTCGATTTCTTGGTAACTGACTCTATAAAATGACGCATGTTTAAATTATGTTTACCCTGTGGGGGCAAAATCGACCTTTTTTGAGGGCCCACTTCGGGGGTTACTTAACGGGTCAAAGACCCAACGCAGCTCGTCTGACGAGTAATATTCGTTTTCCTGGTAACTTTTTCTATAAAATGACGTGTGTTCGAATCATGTATACCTTATTGAGGGCAGATTTGACTATTTTGGGGCCCACTTTGGGTTTTACCTAACGGGTCAAAGCCCCATCGCAGCCCGTCTGACGAGTGATATTCTTTTTTGTGCTAACCTCTTCTATAAATTTTCTTATGTTTCAATCATGTATACTTAATAGAGGCAGATTTGACCCTTTTTGGGGCCCACTTTGGGGACGTCTGACGGGTAAACGCCCCACGTTGACTTGTAAGACGGTTATTTTTGAAAATGAGTTGAATTTCCGCTTCAATTCCAATGGTCAAAACATATGTACCTTATGAGGCAATAGAAACTGTCACTGGCTCTCGGTCTATATGGAAAACATAGCCAGTACGAAAAACGAGTAAACATTGCAAGGTTTACTTAATCTCCCAGAGGAATTTAGGGGAACCTCGAGCGTGCAAGATTCGATAATCCTTGGTTTCTGTAAATAATCACGGTTTGACAAAAATGATTCAATCAAAAATGTCTTCTTCAAAAACCATTGTCGTAAAAATAAAAACTACATAACTTATTTCCAGTATATTTTTCAATTTATTATTGCTTTTAGGTTTAAATCGCAACGGATTTGTCTCATTTTATAAGCAGTTCTCAGTTACCTGGTCACGGATGTCTGTTTAAAATTTCAGCACAATTTATTTGGCCGTTCGGCCGTATGAGCCCGGACAAACAAACAAACAGACGTACATTTAACATTTAACATAAAACATTAAACATTAAAAATTAAACATTAAACATTAAACATTACACAATAAACATTTAAACATTAAACATTTTACATTTAACATTTTACATTTAACACTTAACATTTAACATTCAACATTAAACATTTGATTGATTGGATATTGCTTAACGTCTCATAGTAATGCACTCTGGCTATTCGAGACGATGAGTAGTGATGAGACACCCGGTACCGGCACGCCCGCACGTAGCCTACTCCTTTCGAAAAGTTCCAAGGGGACCAACGGCTTAACGTCCCATCCGAAAGGACGGTGTAACCTTGACAGTCATATAGGTTCCTCCACTAACCCGGACTGCCGAGCAGACGTTGAGGAGAACGAAGCCGTTACACTAGCTCTCGAACCCTCCATCTGCTCTAACCAGCGGTATACGTGTGTTTCAGGGCAGAGCGGTCACCAACTCTTATTTAACATTTAACAGACAAATTAATCACGACAAAGGCTCGTTTGAGTTGAATGGAGATACTCAGTCGCTCCGCTCCCTCGTCTAATTAGCAGCCATATTGGATTCAAACATTGAATGTTATCGGATTAAGTCATTTTAATATGCATAGAAGGAATTTGTCCTCAAATGCAATTTAGCGCTTAATAATGGACAGTCAAATATTGCGTTTTTGAGGAAATTCCAACAACGGAAAAGCCAAAATTCAGGATAAATGCAAAATCCAATTTCGCAGACATTATTAAAAAAATTCTAATGGATGCTTTTATGAACACCGTAAAAAGTCCTTTGTGTTTGAATCGATTTCTCAAGGATTTATCGGGCATTATTTGATGCTGGGTGTGAAAATTAGGAAATCAGCTGGTACTCTAAATAATCAACATATAAACCATGATTTTGTGACGTAACCGTTGCCTCTACCAAAAAAATGGTAGACACCATTGTAGTAGAAAATTATAAGGGAAATATTTTTCCAATTTCGTAATTTTTTCTATCTTCAACCATTTTGGAGATACACGATAACAAACATCCGAAGCTCCAGTCCGATCGTAGAAGAGTGTTTTGGTATCTTGTTTAGGAAGTTTTTAGATAGGTCTCTGCAAAAATTCAGTTATTGGTAATTATATCCTCTAAACGCCAATATAAGGTCTTATTTGACTGGATTAAGGCCAACTATTATTAATTGATCTTGATGAAGTATGAATAATTCGAATTATGATGCTTGGATTAGCCTATAGAGCTAGGGCTTACTACCTCTGTAAGCAATTTGCATGTATTTTTTTTTCCGAATTTTCCCACTCTTAAATTTTCTGGAATATTTCCGAGAAAAACTTCGGGAAATATTTCCAGAAAATTTCAGTCACTAGGTATACAACTTAAATGTTAAATCTGCCATCTTAAATATGATAACAAATGACAGTATAGAGACAAACGTAGTGAACCCAAATTCTAAAACATAGATCAAACTTCGAGTGTACTTTATTTACTCGATTACAGGCCGCTATCGAGTGATGGCCAAACCCTTATTTTGACCACACAGAGTTAAAGAGAAGAATATTAATACTTTTGACAAATGCCTTTACGTAATGGCCGCATCCTACTTTTACATTTTTCATATGCCTGACTCTGAGGCCCATACTCGCATAAGTACAGTATTAGAACTAGAGCCAAATAATATTCTCATAACACATTTATATCAATACATGAAATTTCTGATAATGAGTGGCATGGTAAAGTCATAAGATAAAAATTAAATAATTGCTTAATTCTCATCATGTCTACAGGTGTGTAAAGGGGATTTTTTTTTTTTTTTTTTAAATTAGGTTCGTAGAAAAAAATTGCCGCCAAAGTCTCTCATTTAGAATGCAAGGTGATATTTTTGCTATTTTTGTTGTTGCACCTTATAATATAAGCCATAGCATCTTGTTTTTCTATGTGGCAAGGGTGATAAGAGACACATGCTGTGCGAAAACAAGTAGGTACCATAATTTGTTTCTTAAGTCTATTAGGTATCTAAAATAGAACCATTTTTAGAAGGCATAAATATTACACATACCAATGTTGTTTCAACTTTTTAATGCATTTAATATAGCAGTTTAGTTAAGGCAACCTTGCCCTTATCAAGCAGCCTACCTCTCTGTCGTAGACCATGTCAACAGACAAGCTGACCGGAACGAGAACGAAGATCATTCCAATGAACAGGGCGGAACTGAACGTCCCCATGTTGAACTCTTCGGGTTGCGACGTCTGTTGGAAGGGATGCGTCTTGAGAACGATGGGTTTCGCTTCGAACCCCTTCTCGTCCATTATCATCCTGTAACCACGGAATACAGCTTCAGAAACACCAACTGACAAGTCTACGAGCAAGGTGTAAAGCAAAAGAAAGACCGTGAGAACCTCAAAAACGTATTCCAATACAACATTAATTCTTTGGTAAAGAAAAGTTGGTTTAATAAGGAAAATGGTTATATTGTTATTGCGTTGCACAAATTGTTTTGTCAGAAGGTACAAAATAAGAAATTGCATTGTCAGGTGAAAAAAATTATGCAATGCAAGCAACTATGGAAAACCATTTCCCTTAGTAATTAGATCAAATATAAGGGTGTGTAGAAACAGTGTAGGCCTACAAAAAACCGCTGCTCAAAATTCAATTTCGAACTTTGTAGTACCGGATGACCCGAGGAGGGGAATTTGAATACCTACCTATAATAGTTGATTCTAAGGTTAAGTCACACCCAAAAAAGGTTTAAACACAAAATCTGCCATGTTATTTAGTCCCTCTTTCATTCTGTCAACTTTTCAGCACATTTTTATTGAGACATCGTGGGCAGGGAATACGGTGCAGTGTCGTTGTAATCCTTACTCTCTAGCGCACTTTATTTTATTTTATTTTATTTTATTTTATTTTATTTTATTTTTATTTATTTTTTTATTTTATTTTTATTTTATTTTATTTTATTTTATTTTATTTTATTTTATTTTATTTTATTCATTTATTTATTCTTATTATATTAGAACTCACTTGTGATAGGCGTTGCTCAGAATATTGAGAATGATGGGCAGGGAATGCTGCGCGGTGTCGTTGTATACCGTCGTGACGCTCATCTGCGGAAAGTCGAAGTGGTTTATGTTCAGCGCCGCCATGTGCGGAGACATTTCGAGCAGGAGGCTGAAGTTGCCGTTGTAAAAGTCTATTTTATCTGTTCCCATTGAATACAACGAGTCTACCAGCTCGTCTAGGTCATGAGATGTAGCGTTGTAGAGCGCAACGTTTGAAGCAGACTTGTACGTGTCTGGAACAACACAAGAGAGTTGGATTGGATTACATTTATGTCCCACTGAAAGTAAGGTATGACTGAGTGGGTGAACTCTACATTTTTTTATTTTTTTAATTTTAAACTCTAAATCATGCTAGGTACCACACAAGGTACCCCTAGCCTAATGGAATAGGTACCTAGGCCTACTAGGGCCTATAGGGGTTATATTTGATCACCAGGGTTGGTAGGTTTGTTTAAACTGTTTAATAACCTGGGCCCTACTTCTTCAACCAGGATTAGTACGTTCGTGTATAAAAAAACAAGGGAAGTTTTTTTTTAGAATAAAAAAAAGGGTCTCATCTTTCCCTATATTTTAAAAAAAACAAGCGAAACTGGGGGGCCAACTTTAGAGAAAAACATTTTACATGCCCTGTGCCAAAATCTAGAAAATAATAAAAATGTATTAGAAACTTGGTAAAGGAGATTAAAAGAGAAGACCATCAGGATTTTAAAAGGGAAATCCGGGGCCTGATTTTCTCACTGGGAAATGAAAAAAAAAAAAAAAAAAGGCTTGACCTGAAAAGGACCTGTGTTGGTTTTTTCTTGATATCGAAAAGGCATAAAATACCCTAAAAGAGAGAATGTTTGGGATGCAATGCAAATATAGAGTTAACAAAGGAATAATAACAACTTAACAAGAGTGAAAGAGATGTACTCGATATCTAGAAGTGCTGTAAAAAAAGAAGAGGTGGAATTACAGAGTGGTTTGACCTTGAGTGGGTTAAAAAAAAAGGAATGTCTGTTACCACATTGTTCTTATTTCTGGACAAAAACCTCTAGGAAATATTTAAAGAGAGAACGGAAATGTATGAAAAAATGTTTTTTTCAGCCCCGATCGTTGGTTGGGGAGGGGATGAAGAGGGTGCAATCTAAAGTTGGTGTGTAGGAGAATATGGTCGGGTTTTTGGGAATGGCAAGAGTGAAAAAATGCTGTTTGCACGGATAAACGAAAAATGTAAATTTACTGGAAAACCCAGATTTTTAAGCAATGGAAATTTAAGACGTGGGAGTATTGTACATGCGATGGGGGATTAAACCGAATAGGAAAAAGGATCAGAAAGCTGTTGGGTTATTCCAATCTATCCGTCCTCATATGAAAAGAAAAGTAGGTCCAAAGAATCCCCGGAAACCCCTCTACCAGACCTACTTTGTTTCAAAACTGACATATGCAGCAGGGACTTGGAATATGGATGAGAGCCTTGTGCACTGTGCAGACTGTGGACATGAAGTTTTTGAGAAGCATTGTAGGTAGGACTAGATGGGGCCGAATACGAATGAAGATATCAGAGTTCAAGTAGGAGTGATGAACTTAATGGAGAGAATTGGAGAGAGAAGATTAAAGAAAAGGCATTTAAAAGGTGGAAAGAGGCCCCAGAAGGTGATGGAAATTTAAATTGGGGAGGGGAAAACCCCAAGGGGGAGAAGAAAAATGAGAAAAGTGGTGAAAAAGGGAACGAAGGGGGAAGGGTGGGGAAAAGGGGGGAGTGGTAAGGCGGGTTAAGGGCCGCCGGCCCCAAAAAAAATTGATGGCAACGAAAGGGGTGGAAAGGGGAGGGAGGAATTGGGGAAGAGAGGGGGGGCGGCAAAAAAATAAGGGGTTTACCGGCCCCCCGAAGTTGGCGGGAAAGATGATGTGTGGAACAGGGGGGAGGAACGGAATTTGGGAAAGGGGGGTTTTGGGGGGGACAAAAAAGATGGAGGGTGCCCTGGACCAAAAAAAAAGGGGGGGGGAACAAAGGTGAAAGGGGAGGAGATGGAAGGGGGAAAGAGGAGATGGCGGGGAAAAAAAAAGGAAACCCCCAAAAGGGCCCCCAAAAAGGGGGGGTGGCAACAGGGGTGAACAGCGGGGGGAACTGGGGGGAAGAGGGGGGGGGAAAAAAAAATGGGGGCCTGTCTTAAAGCCGACCCAACGCAAGTTGGACGTGGCACAGATAATGATGATGTGAACAGGAGGAGGAGACCTTTGTTTTCTTTTTTTTTCGCCCCCCGGAATGTGGTGAGAAGGAGAGAGTAGTGCAGGACAGAAAGAACATGGAGAGGCCTGTCTTTCAATGCCGACCCAACGCAGAGTTGGACGTGGCAACAGATTACGATGGATGTGGAAAGCGAGGAGGAGACTGAAGCTGGTGGAAGGAGAAAGGAGTAGTGGCAGGACAGAAGAAGATGGAGAGGCCTGTCTTCAATGCGACCCAACGCAGAGTGACGTGGCAAACAGCCAATGATGTAGAACAGCGAGGATGAGACTGAATGTGGTCGAAGGAGAGGGTGGTGGCAGGACAGAAGAGGATGGAGAGGCCTGTCTTCAATGCCGACCCAACGCAGAGTTGGACGTGGCAACAGATAATGATGATGTGTAACTTGGGAGGTTAAAACAAGCCAAATGGTTAGGCATTACTTAAAAGTAAAATAAACTGAGGTTAAAAATTATAACATTGAAATAGGCCTGCACGTCTATCAAGGCATTGCCACCGAAAAGGAGCTTCTACTTCTGGCCAGTATACTACTTCAAAAAGTGGTTTAAAAACTTGCCTAAATCCCCACGCCATCAAAATGGATTTCATGCTATTCAATTAAACACCCTAGGTCAAGCAACGAAGGATTTTTTCTGCATTAATTCCGGGCAAGCTGAATTTTTGCACAGACCTTCCAGAAAGTGTCCTTATTAAAGAGAAAAATGTGCTTGATAATCAAGCTGGTGCGTTGGCTGCCATGTACGAAAATGTCTGCACAAAAGTGGTTGTTTTCGTATATCTTAAAAATGGCGGAAGATAGACGGAAAAGTTTTAGCAGCACAAATATTCCCCTTATAATAATTTGCTACAAAAATGGTGTCTTCCATATTTACGGTCGATACAGCGGTTACGTTACAAACTCATGGTTTATATGTTGCCTATCTTGGAGTACCAGGTGATTCCCTCAATTTCGCGACCAGCACCAAACAATGCCCGATAAATCGGTGAGAAATCGATTTAAACACGATAGGACTTTTGTACGGTGATCATGAAGGTTTCCATTAGTAATTAAAAAAACAGGTATGCGAAATCGCATTTTGCATTTTTGGTATTTCATAAAAAAATGCCATATTCACTGTCCATATGAAGCATTAAATTGCATTTGAGGAAAAATTCTTTCTAAGCACATACACACACACAAAAGTTTTACCTATATGGCTGCTAATTCCTAATATCCACAACATCAAAGTTGAATGATGTAAAAAAAGAGTGTAAAACTAGCACGAAAACAGTATTCATATTGTGTATTCATTGCTAATTCCCGATATTCCTAACATGAATACTGTTTTCGTGCTGGTTTTACACTCTTTTTGTAACATTATTCACTTTGATGTTGTGGATATTAGGAATTAGCAGCCACATTGGATAAAAACTGTTGCTGTAATCAGATAGTTATTAAAGTCATTTCAATTTGCGTAGAAATAATTTGTCCTCAAATTCAATTGAGTGCTTAATAACGAACAGTACAATATAAAAAATTTGAGGAAATACCAACAATTGAAAAACCAAAATGTCGGGTAAATGCAAAATTCGATTTCGCAGACCTGATTTTAAAAATACTAATGGAACCTTTCATGACCACCGTTCAAAGGTCCGTTTGTGTTTGAATCGATTTCTCAGGGATTTTTCGAGCATTGCATGATACTGGGCGCAAAAATGAGGAAATTAGCTGGTACTCCAATAAGCAACACATAAACCATGATTTTGTGACGTAACCGTTGTCTCTACCGGAAAAATGGTTGAGACAATTTTTGTAGAAAATTAAAAGTGGAATATTTTTGACGCCGAAACTTTTCGTCTATCTTCCGCCATTTTGAAGATATACGAAAATAACCACTTTTGTGCAGATATTTTCCAAGATGGCGGCCAACTCTCCAGCCCGATTTTTTGGGACATTTTTTTTCCTTAATTAACGACACTTTCTGGAAGGTATGTGCAAACATCCAGCTTGCCTGGAATTGTTGTGCTAAATTGTCTCAATTGGTCCTTCGTTGCTTGGCCTACCATTGCATATTTAATATTTAACGCCGAAAGACCAAAATTCTCTAATGTTTTATCATTTACCAACTTTTGTTGCAATTTTACTGAAACAAGATTCATCGACTGAACAATTTTCTTTAACAAAACGTAACATTTTTAAAATTTAGTTAGATTAGGGGCGCGTCAACCGTTAGGTCATATTGCGCCACTCTACCCTAGTATAGGGGATACGGGGAGGAGGGTTGACGCCGAAACTTTTCGTCTATCTTCCTCCGTTTTGAAGATATACGAAAACAACCACTTTTGTGCAGACATAAGATGGCGGCTATCTCTCCAGCCCGATTTTTGGGGATTTTTTTCCCTTTAATAAGTACACTTTCTGGGAGGTATGTGCAAAAATTCAGCTTGCCCGGAATTGTTGTGCTAAATTGTCTCAAATGGTCCTTCGTTGCTTGGCCTACCATTGCATATTTAATATTTAACGCCGAAAGACCAAAATTCTCTAATGTTTTATCATTTACCAACTTTTGTTGCAATTTTACTGAAACAAGATTCATCGACTGAACAATTTTCTTTAACAAAACGTAACATTTTTAAAATTTAGTTAGATTAGGGGCGCGTCAACCGTTAGGTCATATTGCGCCACTCTACCCTAGTATAGGGGATACGGGGAGGAGGGGCCCATGCTAGTCAGAACCAGCCACGGTTAGGGGAGGAAAGAGGGGGTTCTCATGTCGCGGTCGTCATTGCCTTTGTTATCGTTCGTTGTGTCAGTGTCGTCGTCGTTGAGGAGGTCGTCAAAGGGAAGGGCCCGGAAGGGTAGGTGTTCCCGACGACGATTGCCAGAGTTCGCCTCTAGTTTCGAGGAGAAACATACTCCCCTCTTACTAGCTGATGTTCATGAGGTGAACATTTTCTCTTGAATCGGCTTTTACGATTAGCAGAGCCATGCTCAGGGCCAATTCTACCACGGGCCCCATTTTTCATTCCACAACCTTCAATTTGAAAAAGACTTTTGAAGAAAAGACGAAATATCACGATAAAATATTTGATAAACAATAACGTGTAATGTCCTATAAATACTTATTTAAAGAATGCATGCCTATTAAAGGAGCCTCATAAAGAAGGATTTCAACAATTTGCTAATAGGCCTATATAATACTCATGTATCATCATAAAATCTCACCTCCGTTTAAAAGTAGCGACTTCATCTTGATTTCTTGCTTCGAGTAGACGCTGTTCAGATAGAGACCCAAGGCCGCAAAGCCGAGTGGTAGGACGATCATGAAGTAGAGTTTCTGCAGGTCTCGAACCATCCTCAGTACTCTGAGAGAGATGAGTGCTATCATGGTCTGCTTCGTGTTGGGGTTGGTTCGGATACTGTCGAAGCCGAGTAGGCCAGCGTTCACATCGGTCTCGTCCTTGCACACAGTCACACCTGAGCAG